>CH002725.1:127666-171599 GCA_000149265.1 Ciona savignyi
GGTTAACACATCGCCTTTTATCAAAAGAGTTTTAGGTTTAAAACTGGGTGCCAGCTAGTCGGCTGTGTCCTTGATCAAGGCACTGAACAGACATTACCCGAACCTAGTGAAATGATAGGTTCTACCAAAATTAAGGAATGTTTGAATCATTCCAACATACTGAGCTTCGCTAACCTGACAGTGAGCGCATGTTGATCTGACAATTGCATGTGTTATACCTGGTAATGGGATTTCAAGAGGGTTCGGTCGTACCCATTATTGGAATGTCGGGATAATCACCGACCTGATTCTGGCTTTTTTACAGACATTAGACCTTTTCGGGAACCTGTTGTTAGTAAGTACGATACGGTACAAAAGAGAACCTGTTCTTAAATATTTAATCCCATCACTGGTTATAACGCCCCTCGTGTTTTTCCATTCACTGGGATAAAACTAAAACACAAATATATATATATATATATATGTGTGTAATCCCAAGTTATCCAAAATTGTTTTTACACCACCCTCCCTGGATTAACATACAAACCTTCTCCTACCGAGAAAGTCATCCAAAACAACCCACCAAAGAAGTCCATGTGTTCCTGCGGTTCCTCAAAATTCCTTTTCACTGCGTGTCGAAGTGCGGTCAGAGCATCATGTGCTATGTAATCTGCCACCTGGGTGTCCACGTTGACCGTGGTTGACCCGGACAGCGCGGATTGCACGGTGGGCACGCTGTGCATGCTGCTGCATATCGTGTTTGCTACAAGCACTACACAATCCTCTAAATCCTGCAGGAAAGGTTTGTTGAGAGTTTAGTGCTATAGAATCTACAGTGTGGTATTGCGATTTCTTTACTGATAATAGAATGACAGAATTTAACACTGAAACAGCATTTTTATTATGACCCCGCAGAATTTGAATGAAAAACTTAAAATGCAATGTCACAGTTTTTTTTTTACTTTTACTTAATAAAAGAGTTTAAAAAAAGATTACATTATTTTATTTTTAATTTGTAATGATATTTGCCATCCAGGTGTGATTTGCCCTTCCTACTTTAAACTTATTTCCTTGTTTTGACTATGTGACAATATCTTTAATAACAAATAATAAACAATGAAAGTTTTATACAGTACACTAGTATGTATGTTATTTTCTACATATAAAACTCACATTTTTAGGGTTAAATACAAGAATACAGAATTTATATATGTGGGACATGGGTAAAATCTTTTTTGGAAAAACCAATCTATAATTTTTGTTTAGTTGTTTACATCAATATTTGTTATTTCATCTCTGCAGCATGGTGGGTTTGTGCGAAAGAAGAAAAAACACAACATATAGTTTGGTACAAAGAAGCATAACCATACATGACAACGCATTCAAAACCTGTATTTCTGACCGTCACATCACTCACCTGAAAACTGGGATAAAATTCCATTTTCCCTTCATCAAAGGTGAGTTCCAATCGGAATATCGGCAACTTGTGTTTGTCGTCCAAATTAAACAAACTGACCAAATGACCCAACGACCGAGTCACCAGGTCTTTCAGCTGGAAAATGTGTTTTTTTATTTTGAGTTTATTTAACCCAAAAGTATTGCTAGATTGATCACGAAAAGAAACTAGCAATTTAGAAAATTGGCATAACTACACAAATGTAATAAATCAGAAAAATAATAACTCTTCCATTAACAATCTGAAAACAAAAATATTTTAATTTACTTGTTACTTTTCACCTTTATTCTTTTAATACTTATTATTACATTTTTGTTTTAAAATGTACTGGTAATTGTAATTTGCATTATTCTATAATATCTTATCGTATTAGGTATATGTACTTTGTACATACATGTACGTTCATATTTCACCATTACTCATGATTTCATATTCAATTTGGTAATTCGATATATGTTCTTTTGAAATATGAATATCCAGTTACTTGAAAACATGTAATTCTAAACAGGCAATACTAAGACAAATGTGCAAACATATAATACAAATGTGGAAATGAGGTGAGTCTTATTATTAAAGTGTAAATTTTGATAAAATAATCTAAGTTGAATTATTTTAGTTAAGTCTGCAACACACAAATGATCCGACTAATTATGGGTGCAGCTGTGGACTCCATTGATCAATTTTGCACTTGAGGATTATCATTGCTACACAGCCCTTGTCACTATTCTTTCTACTTTCACACACTAAATCTGGTTGCTATCAAAATGAAGGAACGTCTAAATCATCATATAACACACTGCAGTTTATTAATGCCCCTTGCATTTTCCTATTTACGAAATAAAAAATATATATATAAATATACAACAACTCACTTGGTTAGAAATAAGCGTGGTGACGCAGGAGTAGAAAGAATCCAATTTATCTCGTCGGATCATCTTGAATTTTTGTTCGTCTGAGAAGACGTTGATGATCCTGGGATACCATCGGTGCATCAATCGCTCCTCGGTCTTCTCGCATTCCAACACCACATTGTTCCGGAGGTATTCGATGTCTATGGGACCTTGGGACCTGGTGCATGCAATGAAACATACCAGTAAGATTTTTGGGCCACACTAAGTACAAAATAACACACCAGAAGGGGCATTTGGTATTTTGATGAATGGATTTGTTTTTAAAACAGACTGCGTTTTCCATGTGCATTCTCAGAACAAAAGTAAAAGTATGTATGTCAATAATTTTTCCAATCACAACCATAAGTATGTTATCAATATCATCACCTTAGGTCACTTAAGTCCACCATAAGAATATCTTGCAGATCATGCTGGCACATTTGCAGCACAGTTTGCATGGAAGAATGAGTCACCCATAGGTTGGCCAGAATCTCACTGCGCGCTTTCAAGAACGAGTTGTGCCATGGGCTTGAGTAGTCTACACCACTGTCATTCAAAATAATCTTGGTTTGAAACTAATATTAAAAATATTAAAAATCAGTAAACGAAAAAAACAATTTAAACCCACTGACAACAGTGAATTTTTTTTAATGTGGATATACCAACTTCTTTTTATACAAATTAATTACATTCATATTTATTTAAAATTAAAATTAATATACACTCACACTGGCTCAGCAGGAGGGGGGCCGGCTTGTTCATTGTCTAGCCCTTTCACCGATGGCTTCAGTAATACGTGTTGCACTGTAAAAGTAAATAACTATTAAAATGTAGGATAGAAACCTGATCTTTTACTGGACTGCTGGCACAAGATGATAAACTCATCAAAAATAAAAGCTTTAGTGCATATTACTGGTGGTACTGCTATGCCGGAACAGGCAATATTATTGTAATGTATACATACACACAAAAAGTCTAAAAAATTGACAGACATTTAACAACATACCCATTGATTTTCTTGTGCTTGCTTCAAAATCAACCTTGACTTCATTAAAAATTGCGTTGATTCTTTGGTTTTGTTGTTTGGAAGCTTTCAAATGAGGAGGGATTCTCGCCAAAATTGACTGAAGCCAACTGTCCTGTATTGGAACCACTGGGCCAGACTCTACACATCTTTTCATGTACATGTACATTTGCTGGAAAAATAAAGTTCTTTCGTTTTTTGTTTTTTACTTCGCACCTACTTTTAATTGTCAAACGTTTAGCAAATTGATTTCTAGTCATTCACATAATATTTCCCATGAATTTTAACCAAGTGACAGGTATTTTACAGTTTTGTTTTCTCTGTTTACCATGAAAATATATTGCATATACAATATGTAAGAGTTTTTTCCTAATTAAAATACTGAAATTAAAATTAATAAACTAAAATAAGAAAACTCACCCTTCTTTTTCTGTCACTGCTCATCATCTAAAAGAAATAGCAACTGGTTATGTTAATTTTTGAAGTGGGCCTATTGATTCCTAAAATCAGCTTTTAGTTTAAAAGACCAGGTTAGATTGGTCTCTAGCAATATCAGCATCAAGTAAAAGAAATATGAGATCTTTCTTCAGAATCAAAACTCTACTTACAGCTCCAGGCAAGTTTGGTTCTTTCTTTTTTGGAGGAGCTCTCCTCACAAATTCCTGAGTTTGTTCGCATGCCTCTTCCGCTTCTTTTATTCTGCATGGTCAGATGGAAGTAAAAATTTGTGGGGAATTAAGTATTTTTGCATGTGTGTACAACTGAGCTACATTTAGGTTGTACCTTTAGTCTATAAAGACCAATGATTTAGCGGTATTGTATTTTACCCGCAGTATACATGTTCAATACCAGCAACTTGCCATGTGTGGTCAGGTAACAGATGCTGTTTGAAATGGGATTAAATAAGCTTAAGCAAATCAGGCCTAACATATTAAAGCACAAGAAGTAAATATGGATATGCCCAAAAAATTTCTTTCCTCAACACAATATAATCATGTACAAGAACCAAAGTTTACCCAAAACAAAGAGCATACAAGCCGGAATAAAACGAGTTTGGCCTATTTTAAAAAGATAGTGAACTTCACACTTTGCATACTAAGCATAAAACTCACATAATTTTTAAACCTACAATACATTTATTTACAATTATACATCCAAAAACATCTTAATATGGCAAACAAAACAGATCTGCACAACAAGCAAACTCACATTATGTCATTAAGTGTTTGTTGATATTGTACACTTCTTCTGTGGGTCATCAATTTACTGCGTGAGAAATCACGGCTTCCTGCTGCACCAGACCCCACCCCATTTCTTATGGGTATGGGGGGTAATCGGGTTTGCCGGGAATTCCCCAAGCTTCCGTTAAGAGTTGTTCGTTTTGATTTTTCTTTTGAAGAGGAGGACATTTTTGCGGTTGAAATTTTTCTTGCAATTTCTTATTAAATGCCTTTAACACTTTGTTAGTTTGATTACATACTTAATTTTCTCTTTGGTCGTAAGTTTAACCAAAGTGATTTTAATTTGAAAACTCAAAATTGTAAAATCACACTTTGGGTCAAACAATTAGAAACGTGAAATCTGCAAAGTAAAACCAAAAATGGTAAAAGTAGATTTTTAGGATAAACAAACTAGCTATTAAACAAGATCAAAGCTGAGCAAATTTACGCAAATATTATTACAACAAATAATAACAAGTTTAAAAAATATTTTTCTAACATTTGCAACAACTTCATCAACGTTGTTGTTGCTAGTAGATACAGAGTTTCCTATTTCAAGCTGCTTGTTCATAAAAATAATATATTATTTTACCTTCCTTTTATAAAAAAAATAATAATATTCTTGTTTTATCTCCATAACTGGGTATATCCACCTATTGCAGTGTGCTGCTTTGTATGATTAAGACTTTTCTTAATTTAAAGGAACCCATTACTGGCCATTATTCTAGGATAGGATAGGATAGGATATTCATGTTTATCTCCGTTAATGGGATAAACCAAGGGGGTTAACACACGGGCAATCGTCAGATCACCTCGCGCCAGAGCTATCGCAGTGTGTTGTATATGATAGACACGCTCCTTCAATTTGATAGAACCCATTAATCCTCTAGGCTCCTGCAATGTCCGTAAAGTGACTTGCCCAAGGACACAACCGACTGGCTAGCGACGAGTTTCGCACCTGTCACCTTTCGATTGAAAGGCGTCGCACTTAACCGCCTGACTAACCGGTCGGACCTACTGGGTTCAGGCATTAAGAGCTTCACAACCTTTCAGCTGATAGGTCCGTTAAGAGCCTTGCCCAATGACACCCGACTAGCTATCGACCAGCTTCGAGTTTACAACCTTTCAGCTGAAAGGTGATGCACTAACCCACCACGTCTTCGATTGGATCTGCGTCCCGCTGACGCCCTTACCGACTTGCTAATATCGGCCCGACAACCTAAATGAACAAAATGTCCAATTATATTTGTAAAACTTGGACCTTGAGTTTGAATGAATTAGATTTCGATAAATAAGATATTTATATATTTTTGTGATAAAAAGTGATCGACTATCGCTTAGTAATACATGTCTTTAATTACCCATTAAATTAAAGTTCATAAATAATGAATTAAAACCGGAGAACGAAGTAGGCTATGGTAAAGCCCGGATAAAGTTAAACAACACCACAATCTATATATATTCTTTTTAATAACAACAATAATGTGCCATTAGGACTTCGACGTGTTGTTTCATTGACTGTTCCCCCTGCACATATTTTATTATTTGGGTTTTTAGTAAACGTTTTTTGTTCGGTGGCATTCTAGAAGTATAAAACAGAATGGAGACGCGAATTCAGAAAACAGCTGTTGCAGTTCTCGCTGTACTTCGAACTTAACAAAGTTGGTCCATTCTCTTCAATGCTTTGTTCTATAAAAGCTAAATTATTTAAAACCTAACGAAGTCCCAAGCTTTTTTCAAAGGATTTCTTTTACATGTTACAAAAGTATGCTCAAATTTATATATATAATATATATATATATACCCTTTTTACAAAATATATAGTACCAAATATGTCTCTTTTGGAAAAGCAAAATCTGAAACAAATGCTATATCTATTAAAATGTATTGCTCTAAAATGTGTCATAATATTCGAACGCGCATACACAGTGCAAGATAAAATTGAGAAACGGGCCCATGTTAAGCATAGATGCAGTAATTACGAAGCACAGTGACACAAATTGATGAACTACTTAATTTTATTTCGATATCAACGCACTGCGTTTTTGATTTTGATTGGTTCGGATAGAAAATGAGTCATTTCACTTTCTCTTTTTTCGATTAGAACCCGGGAAATGCGCGGGGAGAAATCGTCGTCTCTTCTTCAGTTCTTCCTTGACGTTTAGACCAAAGCTCATGTTAACAGCTGGTCCCCAAATTTCGTTGTCGGCCAAGTACAGAGCTTGGATGACCAGTTCGTGTAAACCTTTGCCAAGAGAGCGAGGGTCTTCAAACTCCTTCAGAGCGAAAACAGCGAACTGTTCCCGCCGTGCGAGCGCGAGTAACAAACGCATCTCCACCAGCAGCGCTGTCCTGTTGGCAACAAACGCCTCCATGGAACCGAACTCGTCGTAAAGCTGTTTGATCCTTGCACAGTGCGAGTCTTCCTCTCCCACGAATTTCAACTTAATTCCGTCATCAGCTCCTCCGATGTAGATCTGACTTGAGTTCCCGACATCAGGTAGTCGATCTGACGTCGTATCCTTGACGACTATCAAGTACATCATGTTCTTCGTGTTCTCTGTATGATAACCGTCCGATATTGGCTCACATAGCTTTTTAATCAAGGTTTTAACCATTGGGTCAATCCACTTCAGTTCGGCGGGGAATTCGAAACCTAAATCCGCGCACTCGCCGGATTGGATGCCCCATCTTTGCCATGAAAATTTTGGATCGTCTCTAAGTCGCACGGGAGCGGATTCATCATCAGGTTTCGGTGCGTACGGGTCCTTTTTAACGTAAATAAAACTGGGACAAAAATCTTCCTTTTCTATCCCACCGCTAACGTTTAAAATTGAAGGGAGATTCGAAATGTCGGCTTTGTGTTCAAATAATACGGTTTGTATGTGCGCTTTACGTACAATACCTTTCCGGAACTGTTTGGGCAAATCGAAGAAATCAAAAGGTTTGGATTCTCCCGTCTTTGTGTTCCATCTGTGATGATTAACAGATAAGACGCATTATGTAGCATGTTGATTGGACTACTTGCGGGGATATGTGCTTTTTCTAAATAGGCCATTGATTTAGGAAATATATATCTATCTACATGTTAAATGACTCGTATGTTTCTATATACAGTGTTTGTTAATTAGGCATAAGTAAGAGAAATACGGCAGCCATAGCAATGTACCTGATGTTATACTGCTGGTTGATCAAATTAACTGCAATTTTCTTCGGTGTTTTCGGACGAAAAGGTTTTAGAATATCAGGTGGACTTTCCGCAGCGGTCACCGTTTCACGAAGTGCGGCCTTTTCCGCAAATTCCATCGAGACGCCATTTTCGCTCTCATTTTTTGGCATGTACCGTGTTAGGTCTTTACATTGTAAAATTTCTTCTAATTTACCGTCTTTTTCTTCTTCTCCAAGTTGTCTAAAAATAAAACGACCCTTTAACTAACTATTAAGACCATCATAGTATTTTCACATAATAGGTCTGTAGACTATCTATAATTCGAACTTAACTATGATTAAATCTATTTAAAGGTATATGCAGGGGCATTTAACAATTTTAAAAACACAGTGAGTCATCACACAAAAATATAGCCTATATAACCCAATTTGTGGATCATGAAATACGCCATGATAACAAAGCCTATGACTGTGGGGGTTGGGGGTTTATTAGAGGTTAAAAATGGGACTAGGTGTGGTTATTTAGTGAGTTAATAATGTGGGTATACTGATATGACAACAAGGTTAGCTAGGTATAGGGATTAGAACCAAATTTACTGGAGTATTCCACTGTAGAATAACACAGCTACAAATGAATTTAAAGCCAAAATTAGTAGTGTGAACAATAACGCTGATTGTATTGACAGTTTGTTGACTGTAATGGTAATTAATGTGAAGGATTAGCATGAGCACATGCGAACCTAGCTGTATGACACACCGACTTGGTCTCACAATGCTGTGTTCCCACGTTTGCTAGTTTATAAATAACACAGGTTTGTACTTTACAGACTAAGGTGTATGGTTTCTGATATCATATTCCATAGAAAAGACGAAGTCATAAGATACGTTTTCATTTAGAACGAGATACGCTACTGTACACATGAATGTGTATCTGGATTGGGTTGGAGCCATTTTAAAGTACAGCTAGCTAGTCTATATATAATTTTTCAACAGCCTTAAATACTTAACCACTGAATTTACAACAATGTCCATTGCGATATGGAGTTATGTATCCGCCGATTCCTATTGATCTTATTACAGCCGCTATATCAATATACGAGATGTGACATCTTTTGTTAACAGACATACAGCATAATAGACATTGTCCTACGATAAAAGGTCGTAATATGTAAAGGAAATTGCCAAGATATATTTCAATATACAGCTACCTTAAATCTATTGTCATTGTAATGTTGTTATTTCCGAACAATGCTTCTTCAAACTTTAAAAGGATCGCTTTTTTGATCAATAAATTTTGCTTTTGCTGTTTATGCAGCTCAAGGGCAAAAAGCAATCGCTCTATGTCGCTCTTCGGTACTTCCGGCTTTTTGGTTCTGCTGCTTTTCTGCGAATTTATGGATTTCGTTGAATGCTATAAAATATTTGGAAAAATCAGCATTAAAGGTTCATTCGTTGACTGGTTTGCCATTTTTATTCTGGTGGCTGGGAAATTCTGTTTTGAAAGATTCCTTCACCGTTGTGCTGGATGGTGAAGAACTTGCACGAATAGGCGCCTGGTTCGATTTACAACTATGTGATAACATTTTCGGGTACACATGATAAATGAAAGAAATATTACCACACTGTAACAGCATCATCGTTAACCTGACCTCGGGCACGTGTTACTCGATATAACGTGTTGCCCGTATAAAGGATATAATAACATTCAACCAATAAATTCCATATTTAATTTATATTATCCCAACCTTATGGTTTTCTTCATCGTCTTCCGAGTCCTCGTCGCTCTCATTCTCACTTTCCTCGTTTTCCTCCTCCTCCTCCTCCTCCTCCTCTTCTCCTTGCTCCTCTCGCTTCGACTTCGCGAGCACTTCTTTGTCGATGGAGCTTTTAATTCCCTCTCGCAACCGCTCGCCTATGCGCATGAGGTCCTTGTACATTTCGAGCAGGGAATCATCGCATTTTTCCGAGTCGTCCATCTTGAGAATATGATTTAACAAACTGGAATCTGCCATTATCACGAATCAAAACGCCTTTCAATCAGGCGCTAAATTTAGGATATTACATTTATTTTAAACGAAATAATAATAAGGAAATTGTTGCATTTATTTAAAATATAAATTCTGTTTTGGATAAGGTTATTTATACACATTTACCAACTAGTTAAAATACTACCTATCTACTTGCCTAACGCAATTGTAGATCTACAAACCATTTACAGATAGCTAACCCATCTACAGATGTGTATAACCCATACGTGCATCTACAAACCATTTTACCCAAACTATGAAAATGTCTAATTACTAATCCTATGAACTACAAAGCATCTACATGGCTATTCCACTAAACAACCATCTAACATTTGATTCACGTACCGTTACACGAGTTCGATCTTTCAAAGTTGCCAACAAGAACAACTACCCTCGGAGCTTTACAAAGTTAAATCCCACCTCTTATTGTTTAGTAACAAAGCCTTTATGACAACACAATGATACGTTCGGTTGAATAGTATCCATGGGGACTAGCATGGTTTTACGTGATATGGTTTAATTAAAATATATTAAAATATAATTAAACATTATGAAACGGATTAAAATACAAAAAACATTTTAACCAAAGCACTGAGTATTAGCTCCACCCCAGTTACGGCGTGTAAACGAGCATTACACATTTCAAAGGTAATGTATAGGCCTACGTGTGCTCAAACCCACTTTTTAGCCTAAGCAGTACATAAATGGACAAAAAAAACTCTACCTGGTTAAGAACTCTACTTGTATATGCCCGTTTTACCTGGCAATAAGACTCACCTTAATACAAGCGTAACCTAGACAGCTATGGGTTCGAATAGATGTAAGTACGAAAACAAGAACCGTGTGTATTAAAGCTATATGTATAATCTACACCTGAATATTAATTCTTGGTATTCCTGTACACTACAGCCAACCGTTAACTCACTTGTTTATAAAAAAAACTATAAGTTTGTTTAATCCTTACACGTACTTGTAAGCCATAGTAGACCTAATCACTGATGTAAAACTAATAATCATCTTTACCTGCCTATGTGACACATCGCATTTCTAACACACGATTGCCACGTTTTATTGTATCCGTATCTTATGTACTGTACTCAAAACAAGTGAAAAAGGGTAGCAACGCAAACAATTTGCTAGCATAACACCTTTGTCAAATAACACGGCAAAAATCAAACACAATGTTGACTGTGACGTCATAGAGTAGGCATTCGCGACGATCATTGTTGGGGTACAGTGGGCGGTCACTTCGAAATGCTCTTAAGTTATCGATTGGTCATTTTAGTCATAATAGCTTCTGGTTTGTTTTCATTACTCGTTTTCAGAAAATCGTAAAATCAGATTTGAAAGGATATTGAAGCACTAAATGGAATGAAATAACTTCACCTTTGTTCGATCACTATCATTTGTATCATGGTGGATGGGAAATCCCCGAACTTATCTATGGGCTATGTAAGAATCGGTGCTTACAGTCGGGTCGACCGAGTTATTACAATCCGCCATGATAAATATTGTTACGTAACTACTGGCGATTCAAACCGTTTTATTTTTCGGTTATAATCAGTTAATTGTTGCGTTATGTTTTCGTCCGGATAAGCAGCAATTTCCGGTCCATACTCGTCCATTAAACGAAACCAAAGATTGCGATTTTCACGAAAGGTGTCAAAAATGATTTGGTCAGGTGATCTAGCTTCATGCATGGATGGTCCCACGTCATCAATACGTGCACCGCCCAAGCACTCGTCATCAGTGTACAACACTGCATCCTGGGAGGGTCAAAAGGGTGATTAGCTAGCAGGAGTGGGACCCAAAGTTTTATTTCCCCTCCCGCAATGATCCTCATGTTTTTTACCCAACTTTCTCATTGAATGTGTCATTAATTTAAGTGGTTAACGAAGAGTGTTTTGTTAAATAATTCAAATAAGTTGAAAATAAAAATATTCAAAGACTCATCCAACTATCCGTGTCAACCAACAGCTGGAAGGTTGTAAGGTCGAAACCACCACTTGGCGTTTGCTTATGTATTTTTGCACCTAGTGGTCTTTGACTAATTTGAGTAAATGAATGTGTCATTTCTATCCTGGCTGGCGGAGAAATTCAAACACGATTATTATCAAGTAATGTGTGAAAGCACCAGAAATCCATTGGTCGCCACATTTCATTATAAAAAATCCATTTCCTAGAATAAAAAAAAACAGAAGACGCGAGGTAATCTGACTATTGTCTGTGTGTTAACCCCTTTGGTTTCCCAGTCACAGGGATAAACATGAATATCATTCTCCTCCTAGTATGTTATTAAATATCTGATATTATATGACTACACATAAACATACCTGGCCAACAGTTAATGCTCTTAGTGGGTGTTGAAGGATTATAAGCAATCTACCTTCCTCTAACTTGTGCACTTTACAGGGGACTGTTTAAAGTAATGCACATTTTGAAATATAAATAAAAAAAAAGAATCTAAAACAATAATCAACGATTTACAACTTCATACAAGTAAAAGAAAATCAGATCCACAATTTCTACAAATCCATTCTATATAATTTTAAATATTTGCCTGAAGATTCATGATAATTACATCGACCCACAATGTGTTTAGTATTTTGCATCTATGGAATCTCAACTTTCCAGTAAAAGAGTAGTAAGATAACAAATGTAAAACATGGACAATTATCCGGTTACCACTATAGTCAAGTTGCTAGAGTTATTGTGTTGTATTGTAAAACTTATATTAGTAACAAATTTTGAAAGATCAATTTGAATCTGGTTTAAGGCTGTGCACATCAAGTGCCTAACCTAGAAAATATATCACAACACGGGAAGCGGTCAAGGTCGTTATAACTGGTAATTAACTGGACCAAACAAGTCAATTCCCCAAAAAGTAATTAACATTTGAAATGCATGTTTTGGTCCGGCCCGATGGTCTAGCGGTTAAGTGCGTCGCCTTTCAATCGAAAGGTTGCAGGTGCGAAACTGGTCGCTAGCTAGTCGGTTGTGTCCTTGGGCAAGGCACTTTACGGACATTGCCTGAACCCAGCGGATTAATGGGTTCTACCAAATTGAAGGAACGTGTCTATCATATACAACACACTGCAATAGCTCCGGTAACCCGACGATGGGCGCGAGGTGATCTGACGATTGCCCGTGTGATAACCCCCCTGGTTTTCCCATTCACGGGGATAAACATGAATATCCTATCCTATCCTATCCTATGTCTTGCTTACCCAAAGGATTTCTGTGACAGAAACGAAAGTAGCAGTTTAGGGGGTTTCCTTGGGTCAAGGATTCCGGGATTCCACCAATCCAGTGAGCGGGTCCGGTGACTAAACTTTTACGATATAAAGCTGGGTGTTCCATACCAGGGACCTGGAGTAAAAGGGGAAAACTAAGAATTTTGTGGTAAGTTATAAATGGCTTAATGTGTCAGTTTCAATGTGGCAATCCACTTAGATTCACTTAGGTTTGTCAAATAAATAACTACATGTTGCAAATGTTTTCCTATCATTACCAAGCTACATAATACAAAAAATATTGCAAAAACCAAAATATAACAGTGAAATGAGAATGATTTACTCGACAAATCAATGGTATAAAAATGATTGCTGGGAGTAAGGCAATGTTAAGGATTTAAAATTAAAACAAATCTTTTTTAATTGTTGCAAAACATGACTCGATCAAAATACACTGACCACTAAAACATCTCCGGTAATATTATCTCTATGAAGAACAGCGTAGGATATGTGTAGCCCACCGACTAATGACCTTTGACCCACTGTGTAGCAGAAGTATCCATCGTGCGCCCCAATCTTGCGACCTGTCTCATAGCAAACAAACTTGCCAGGCTTTGGAGTAATGTAGTTCTGTAATAGAGAAATGGTGTTGTGTATCTAATCAACTAAGTTGTAATATTTTAACAACATGACTGTGAGCACAACAAGTTCTGATAAATGAAGGTGGGTATGATATTATTAACTTTGGATATTATTCCACAGAATAAAATTGAAATATTTATGATAATCAGACCTACAGTAAGCTAACCAATGCTATGACGATTTCGTCAATCTATATATATAAATTACCTTAATGAACTTGGGGAATTCCCTTTTCCCAATGAAGCAAATTCCGGTACTTTCCCTTCGTTCTAGTGTGAATGAAACTTCCGACTCTGCCGCTATTGCTTTGACTTTCGATTTAGGGAGATTTCCAAGAGGAAAGTATGTACGCAGCAGCGATTTCCTATCAACCTACAGAACATTGATGCACAGATAAGATACCACACACACTATGTTACAGTAATATATATAGATCCCAGCTGGGCAGGTGTGGTAAATTTTAGACTTAACATTCAAATTTAATTTGAATGAAAATGCATCCTGGTACATACCTTGTGTAAAAAAAATGTTTGGTCTTTGCTTGGGTCTTCTGCATGAAGCAATCTCTGTTCTGGATTCAAACAATTTTAACTGATTAATTAGTATATAGAGGAAGCCACAAATACAGAGGATACAGTCATGCATAAATATATGGAAGATTATCCAACCTGTCATTGGTGGATAGCTGTTGTCTATTACTTTATCACCCAGTGATGTTCTTGCATAATGACCTGTTGCTATCGCAACATTATTCCCAAGCAGTGCACCACACTTTTTATGGAGGGCTCCAAATTTTATGAATCGATTGCAGAGGATGTCTGGGTTTGGGGTATTTCCCTTTTCATATTCATCAACCATTGGTTGGAAGACATCGGACCAATACTCCTTTACTAAGTTAACCTGGATAGCAATTTTTAATTTTAAAAAGGCACATCGGATGACATGATGGTTAACTATGACAGTGGTTACTTGACTGGTTTAAAGTTAAGTGCTACTTATATTGACAATTTTTTTCCTATCACCAAAGATAAACTTATTTTAGTTCAAAAGACAACCCTCATTTAAAGAAAATGTGGTGGCATTACAACACAGTTATTAGTCAGAGTACCTCATTTTCAAAGACGGGTCACCTAAGCTATTGCAGTGTGATGTAATGTATGTCCCTATGGGTGCCTCTAAATACTACAGGACCGCTTGGAGCGCTTGGATCACTTAGATTGCTATGAAAAGTAATTTTAACCCTGTTCGAAACACTAATCTCAACCCCAGACCTAACTTTATCCCCAACCCTAACATTAATCTCATGTCTTTTGTCATTACAAATAATAGTAAGCGATCCAAGCGATTGAAGCGCTCCAAGTGGTCCTGTAGTATTTAGAGGTACCGTGTCCCTATTGCGTTAGTTTAACCCATA
This sequence comes from Ciona savignyi, assembly GCA_000149265.1. NCBI lineage: Eukaryota > Metazoa > Chordata > Ascidiacea > Phlebobranchia > Cionidae > Ciona > Ciona savignyi. Next base: position 142,720 of record CH002725.1, read on the forward strand.
TTGAAGGTTCAAAAACGTTGTACCACGTCAGTAATTGATCAAAAGTTGTTGTCCATATATATTTAATTTATTTTAAAACAGATTATCGTTCTTTACCTCATGAAATGGAATATTCAGCGCGTGGCACACACGACTTGCGTAACGTGCGTCATCCTCAGTTGCGCAATGTCCGACTTCGTCACGTATATCCCAGTTCCTCATAAAAACACCGAATACGTTAAGTCCTCGTCGTTTCAACAATAGAGCTGCAACCGCGCTGTCCACTCCACCAGAAATTGCACATATTACTTTGGCCATTTTTAGGATTCGGCCTTTGGATGTTCAAAAGTCATTCTAAAAATGTAATCAACTCGTTCTCGGGAAAAACCCTAGCTTGATAGGATCTTTAGTTAAGATATCTATGAAATAGGCGTTATCACACGTAATCGACAGATTACCTCGGGCCCACCATCGGAATATCTGATCTATTGTAGTGTATTGTGTATCATCGAGATGTTCCTTGAATTTAGGTGAACCCATTAATCCAGTTAGTCAAGAATGTCCGTTAAGTGCCATGTCCTTCGTCTAAAAAACGACACACCCACCAAGCTATTTGAACAGGCAAGTAATTTTGATACAACCAATTCATTTTTTCCGGGACATGATTGTACCAGCGATAGACACGTCACTAGGTCCGTATTAAATGGAATTTTGTTTTTGAATCAGTGGCGCTAACAGTTTGTTATCGGTGGTGCTAACTTAATTTTTTTTTCTAAGCGCAAGTGTAAAGAACTGAACTAATACTCGACATGCAGATGGTAGGTTTTGAATCCACAATCTTCTAGTCAAAAGAGTTACTCTGCTGATTTAAATAGAAGTTCTCATTTGCCATCACGAAAAATCATACGGTTCTGTTTTATTTCACCCCACCTGCAAACATACGAAACCATAGATATATGACGATGAGCAATTATGGAACCATAAAAATCCTATGAACAACACGATGACCGGAAAATAATTTTGCTACAATTTTTACATTGTTTGGTGAAAAAATTTACTTTTCACCATCACAAAAATGCATTTATTTTTTCAAGAATAACACTTTCTAAAGAGAGTTATGTTATAATAGGATATAAAAAAAAACGTGCATTTACCGAACTTTGTATTATTAACTTGTCCACAAAAAACAAAATTGTTAAACGAAAGTGAGATAAAATTCTACTTTTGGTGAAAAGTGATCTATGATTAAACTTTAATAATCTTAATACTTTAAACAGCAGCAAAAAGAAAATCTTGGCTTTTGAGTTGTTCAACAGAGTTTAATTCTGTGAAAAAAAAATAGAAGATTTAAGTACAGCTGTCACACAGCAGTTTAAAGGTTAGTATGAATAAGATTCATGTAAGGACTCTTTCAAACAAAACCTTTAGCCAGATTTCCAATCCTATCCTAATGAACAGGGAATTGTCAAAACATTTTTATCAAAACAAAACCTTATGCTTAGTGGCCAGTGGAAGTATCCAACCAGAATCTATCCACTTTTACGACATTTCAAACCTTGCCTATTCCACATGTGCGAACTACATTCATATCACAACCCAAGTGATACCAGCCAATTAACTATTTCTAAGTATTCAAAATATTTTACAATTTTGTTCATTTTACCTGTGGTTAGATCCTGGTTTGTGTAGATTTTCAAAGTTCTGCCTCGTTGGCCGAATAACACCTTGGCTTGCTCATGCAGCTGCTCTAGTGTGATGTGATTAGACTGAACAGGATTTTCCAGCAGCACGACTCCAGTTTTTTCACCACAACCTGTTATATTAGCTCTGTTAAATATGACAGTCCCTATAACACGGGTATTTGTACCTGGGGTTTTAAATGACACATTTATTCTACTGGATAAAAGCAACAACCATAGGATAGGATATTAATGTTTATTCCTGTAAATGGGAAAACGCAAGGGGGTTAACACAAGGGCAATCATCAGATCACCTCGCGATCACTGTCGGGTTAGAAGCTATTGCAGTGTGTTGTGTAGGACTCACACATTCCTATAATTTGATAAAACCCATTATTCCACTAAGAATATCCGTTAAGTGCCTTGCCCGGACACACAACCAATTATCTAGCGACCAGTTTCGAGCCTGCAACCCTTTGACTAAACCATAAAGTTCATTACCCAGGGACACTTGCGTTTCTGGATTATACGCATTACGCAACAAGTTAACCTTTCATTTTGGCACCCAGTTTAAACATAGTAAGGTAAACTATAGGCAACAACTATGTTTTAAACTATTAAACCAGCTTTAGGTTCAGCAACATTTATCTCTTACTATCTCCCTTGGCCAGATGTAGGTTGATGTACGGACACGCGATTTCTGATAGCACACTTGCTGTGTTACTGTTATAGAGGTTGGAACCAATATCAACCAATAGCGTGCAGCCTGATAAGGTCATGGGGTCAAAGTGTGCTGGCAGTAATGTTTCTGTAATGAAAATTTGATGTGATTATGTTTATTATTTGGTTTTTGATTTTTGTGGATATGAAACAGGGTTATTTTAATTTCGAGGGCGTAATTAGTCTAATTGTAAACAGAATGCACAAACCTGCCCCGTTGTACAAGACAGAGAGAGCCACGCGAGTTCCGTTCAACAAATATAATTTTGAGACAAAATTTTTCAGATCAGTTGCTGTTCTCATGGTGGCGCACTTGCTGGGGTTTTCCAGCAGCACTGATGCAACATTTCCTGAATTTACGTGAACAAATTAATAGTGGGATAAGATGCTCATGTTCATCCCAGGGTGCAGAAAAAATGTGCGGGTTATAACATGGGTGTTCTTTGGATTACACATGCTTTGATGTGTGCACTATTTAATATGACAATGTATAACAATGGATAGCCGACCATGTAAATATACTTATGCCAATGCAACATTCATTAAGCTACTCGCAGAAGAATCATTTTAAAACAATTATACAAAAAATGACTTGAGAAAAATTAACACAATTAAAAAAACATGAATACCCGAAAGTACAGTGATGGCATTTGTTCTGTACCTGTAAGTAATCCATTTGATCGAAGTTGGATGTTTAGGAATCTGCATAAGGGTCCATTTGTTACATGTTCGTGACCTTTGACCAGTGTTATTTCCAGTTCACTTCCTTTCAACTGTGATGTCAAAATGTGTTTTGTTAGATTTTGTATTGAAGCAGTATAAGCACGCCACCTGTCCATAACATGTGCATTTGCCCCAAATCACCATAGGTACTAATATGATAATTGACAATGTAATTATTAGTATATTGGTATACATCATAGTATGGACAGATGTATAGCATTAAGGATGTGTGATAAAATAATAAAACTTTTAATGAACATGTTTTATTAGACACGAATATTAAAGTAACTTGTCTTAAGTGATAAATATATTATTTTTGCTTATCAATGTCATACCTTCTTATCGGTTATCGGTTAGCATGTGTTTCATTACTTGAGTTCAAACATACATAATTAAACACAGCCCAGATTTTTTTTTGTTTTTGTGGGAAAATGGGATTTACCAGGCAAACCACCTGCATAAATGATCCAGATATCTTATAAGAAGTTTAAGCAGACTCTAGAAATATGAAGTAACAAACCTGAGTTGATTCTTTTATTATGATGTCACAAACTGGCACAGGGTAGGGCTTCAGAGGTGACTTGATATTATTCGATATATACTCGCCGTGTGCCATTATGACATTACAAAGGTATTTGTCAGAGCCCATTGCATTATAAAACACTGTCACATCGTCAGTTGGAACAAGCTTGGCCTGTTTAATTAAAATAAATATTTGGTAAAATTAGGAAAAATGAAAAAAAAAACGTGGGTATGGATTATTTTATTTGCCATGCCAACTTTGGCTGTGGATTTCACCATTTACAAGCTTCAGTGAGTAGATACTTGGAACTTTAGTTGAGAAATACAAGGCAGACACTACAAAGTCAATAACCCCGATTATGTGAGAACAAGGTCAAAATAACCATCTTTTTGCCTAGGTAAAACCATCTAAAACAGCTTCCATTCTTACAAAATTGATAATATGCACCTCATATGGCCACACAACCAACCTTCTTCCTGAGTTTTTGAATTCTATTAATGACCTCCCTCGCCACCCCCTCATCCAGCATTGATTGGTCGGGTGTCACGTCCAATAAGATCAACACATCATTGTCCGAGTGTGCCTCATACCTCGGATAATAGTCATTTTGTTGAATTATTAGTAACTTGTTGGAAATGTAAGTAACTTTTTATATATTTATTTCCTTGAAAAATTACCCATTTTTAGAAAATCTTAGTATCTTTATGGAAACACGTTTATTTTTCCAAGGTATTTATAACGTCAATATTTTTAATTTTATGAAAATATAAGTTTTATACAAATATTATTTTACAGCACATTTTTTATAATTACAGCAATTATATTACAGCATTTTTTACTAAAATCAATGAAAAGGAATGTTTTAATTTCTGAAAATATATATATATACGTAAAGGACTATTTGTATGAAATTGAAACTTTAAGATTTGTTAGATAAAATGATCGAGATAGACAGAAACTAACATTTTTAGGTGGTAAGCTAAGGGTATTTCACCTATAGAATACATAATGTGTTTTACAAATAGAAGTGATTTAACACTTAATGGATATTTTATTATTACTTTGAGTTTTCCTTTTCGAATTGAAAGATAACCCTCAGGTCACCAGCTACGAGATCATGCCCCAAAACTTGGATTGAACCCGAGGACAAGTATTGTTCAACCTGGTCATTCGTGAGCTGTCGGATTCCTGACATCACAGACTTGAAGTCGCCTGCAATATGAATCAGGTTAGCATTGCTCTGTCTGATGCAACTTCATAATTTGTCAGAAAAAGCATTTTAGGTATTCCGTAAAAATACAAAAAGGGTAAATTTTAAGTTGAGGAAATCCATTTTATTAAAAATCCTGCTTGGGCTTTTGATTGTTGTTTTCGTTTTTAGTTTGAAGTAATTGCAGGGGAATAGATAGGAAAAAATTAAAACTGTTAAAACTTGGTAATTGTATTAATCGCTAACAATAAAGAATATCAAAATACTAAAAATCAGTAAAATGCAGAAATGCAAAACACACCATGCAAATATAACAAATACCTTTCAATCTCTTTCCCAGCACCACATGATCAGGCTCGGCGCGTAGACTGACTCCATACTTGTCCTTGTCCGATGACGTGGTCACGCTTCGTACATTCAACTCCTCGGTGACGTAGCGGCTTAAACTCACCACGTCATCCAAATACTCCGGATCCTTGTGGATGATCACGACTTCCGGAAGCGGGTACTGCGGGATTGTGATGTCATAAGTACATTGCTACTATGGTGGTCTGTGAACCAGGCATTGTACGAACACATAATCAAGCACATTTCATTTAACTAGAACACTAATATTAACTGACAACACAACATTATTAACCAGACTGGACTCGACTCGACCAGGGCTACAAAATGTAACATTATACCGGTGTGCTGTGGATATGAAGATAGAAATAAATACGAAACACTATCCCTGCATAGTAACTCAGAATAACATTCTTCTATAATACTGAAGTGTGATTGGGGTTGTGGGTAAAGTAGTGATAAATATTGAGGTTTATATGTTCAGAGGATACCTTGGTGGGCATCGTCTTCCTATCTCTGATGACCCTTGCAAGTTCGATGACACTTTGCATCCGAGACACAGCTTTCTCTATCTTCACACTGATCAGTGACTCCCTGAATAAGTGTGGAATTATAAAAAAACTGTTAAATTGAAAAATAAACCACACAAAAGAGATTAGTTACTACAGGGACAGATTGTTATACATGTAAGATGTAGCAGTGTATCATAAACCATGAAATTAACTTATTGGGAACTTTTTTACCAAAAGTGTGTATCCTCGGTTTTATTTTTCTCAAAGGTTTTAAAACCTTAAAAAAACAAAGTAATCCAAAAACAGGTAAAATATAAGGTACATCGTAACTTACACAGGTTGAGACATCATGTTGTAATGGACACTGTCGACAGATTTTAGGCCGGGCACAATACGCTTTAAATTTTGGTACATGTGCTCAGTAAGAAAGGGTGTGAATGGGGCCTGAAATTTTAAAAATATAATTTTTTTATCTGTTGAAAGAGTTTCATTTCATAATACATGTGAGAAATCTTTGTTGGATTTAACCAGTTATCATGGAATGTTAATGCTCATTATACCATTGTCACAGGAACCAACATCCATTACAATGTTTTGCTATCTCCAAGTCCAACGATATTGAGAACAAACACTAATCAGCACAAACTAAATTATAGTGGCCCTGTATTATGCTAGGCTGTGTGCATTCAGTATCCTTACAATTTATCTTGCATTACCCTTCATACCCGGTAACTATCTGTGACACAACTGCAATCATGTGGTGTTGTGTGCAGCGACATTGAAAGCAGATAATTCACCACTAATTGAGAGAACCAACCAAGCCAGGAAAAACAACCACAAAATAATGAGACAAAATATGACACCAACCCACCATGGTCTTAGTGATCGTCAGAATGACATTGAACAAAGTTTGCAGAGCTTTCAAGCAATCATCCAACCCTCCCTCACCCTGAGCAGAATTGAAAAATAAACAAAATTACATCAAAGTTGAGTTTTTCACAACAGATCTAGCAGAAACACATTTTGGAGGGGGTTATAAAAATGTCTTAACACCTAAAGATTAAAATGACTACTTTGTTACCTTTAGCCTTCTTCTATTGGACCTCACATACCAGTTTGTCAACAAATCAACAAATTTGACCAACTTTGGAACAACAGTATATAGCCTGTACCCTGTAAATTATACAAAAACTCATTACAGTATATTAAAAAATTCTGACACAACAATACTCTTATTATATGTTAACACCATAATTAGATAACCACTTATGACATCACAAACCTTGCATTTCCTGCTTCACAAAGAGCACAAGACTTTGCATGGAAGAGAGAATCCATTGATCCATGATGTTGGAAGAGGAGCCAAGATCTTCATCTTTGTAACTGAACACGATACCTTCCTCTTTTTCAAGTCTGTTGGATGGGGGGAAGAAGTAAGTCACGTGAAAGAATTATATATAATGAAAAAAATAATAGTCAAAACACGTCGACCAATCTCTGTATAAAACTGAGATTGATCTAGTAACCACATTTTATTTCAAAATTAGTAAAATAAAAAAATATTTTTATTGAACCACATTCAATTCTGATTGGAATATTGAAGAATACATTTCAACAGACGAACTATGCTTTTGTGCTGTAAATAATCAAAACTTTTAATATTTCTTACCAATGTAAAAAAATAAAGACTTAAAGCACAATGGAGTAAACAGCACAATGAAACAAGGTACCTTATGATGTTCTGGATTAGAAACCTGTACGCGTTGTACCAGGGCAAGAAGACATCTTTCAGTACATCTTTGACACCATTGGCCTAGAATACAATATCAAATTATACCCTGTAACATCAACACAAAGCTTGCCAATATTCCACTCACAATTTATCTCTTCAGTGGGTGCCGTAGACCTAAAATGGTTTGGAGCCACTGAACTAATGGCTAGTTTCGTTTCCACTACCATAGGTTATCGGCCAGAAACCCATTCTATACATTTACACGACTTTCCACTGTGGGCATGTGGTGTGTCAAAAACTTGTATTTGTACATGACAACCGCTATCTCTGTTTATGATCTAACAAACTGCAGGAATAGAAATGACTACCATATACTGTAGGGATAGAAATGACTGCCGTATACCGCAGGGATAGAAATGACTACCATATACTGCAGGGATAGAAATAAGATGAAATAAACCCCCGTGGCACCTGGAAGCGAAGGTTCTCGGCACGGACGACAGGAGAGTTGATGAGATACAATCGAAGTGCGTCCGCCCCGTACTGGGTTATGATCTCAATTGGATCGGGGTAGTTCTTCTTGCGCTTGCTCATTTTCGTGCCCATCACTAGAAAGTGTGTGTAATCTTAAAATTAAGCTTGTCGATTCAATATGGAAATGAAAATCTCCATCACACCCTTTAAAAGGCCTTTCACTTCCTTTTTACATTACTTTTTCAGTTTAAAAAAATTGAGAACCAGCACAACTGGTGGTATTCAAAAATGTGAATAACTAAAATATAACAGCCATTCAATGATTGCAAGGATCGGGCCAAGTTACTGGGCATGAAACAATTATATTTACTTGTGTTGGGAAACACATCTAACGAAGGGTAAACTGCACAGAAAAACGAAATGGTCTTTAGAATTAGAGTTGGATTTTATTGTGCAATTTCCTTCCTTCTGTCCCTTGTTTTAGCGTTATCCATGTTATTAATTACAACAACATATTAAGTGAGCTTGTTTATGCAGCTTATTATCATAACACAATCACAATACCTTGCTAAAACAAGACCGTTTACAATAAGGTTCTTGAAAGGTGGTTTGCCAAACAAGCTTGTGGATAAGACAAGTAATGTGTAGAACCACCCTCTGGTTTGATCGATCCCCTCAGCAATGAAATCCGCTGGAAACCCGTCCTCGAATTCCTTCTTGTTCTGTGCAGTGTATATGTTACTGAAGGTGGGAAAATTGATGAATTAATCTCTTTTGAAGAATATTTCAATGGTAAACATAAAGGTTCTGAAACGGCTAAAAGGCAAGTACAAAAATTTTTTCGAATGTTTATTAAGTTTATTTCATTTGACATTTTTGTGACCAACATCACATAAACATTTGTGATGCTTTTGTACCAACAAGTTTGTCAAGCTATGCACATAAAAACGCATAAATGCGTGTGGTAAAGCGTTAAAGTGGAAGACACTGAACGCTATGCATGTAACAGAACATGTCAATACACAACTTCTGAATAACTATGATTGAACTTAAAATTTTTGCCCAGTTTTTGTTCGGACATGCACTCTTCCAACTGGTCACCAACCAAATGGCTAATTAGTAAACTAAGACAACAAAACCCATATTACAGGGGTTGTATATAAAATATGGATATGGTACACAATAGTTGTTGTTATAGCAGTCACCTCGAAAGGGTAATGGAGTTGTGCGTAAGGCATGGCTCCACTTTCGAACCAGCAATCAAATACTTCAGGGATACGTCGAAGCACTCCTTTGCCGAGCCGAGATGGGATTGTGATGTCATCAACACTATTACGACATCATAAGGTTGAGTATGTGATTTTATAAATAAAAAGAAAATAATAGTTCAAACATTGGTTTGCGGCAATTGTCGGTGTGTGATGAAAAGAAGGCAAAAATTACATTTGTTAAACAAGCTAAAAATGGCAAAATCAAAATTAACTAACAGAGTCGTTTAACACTCAACCACACAAACTTACTTCTCCCGATGTATGTCGGTCACCCTCACCCCGCTTAATTCCTCGAGCTCGTCAATTGACCCCACGCACACCACCTCCTCCAAATCCTCACTCACCCATATCGGGATGGGGGTTCCCCAATACCTGTTCCTCGAAACAGCCCAGTCGTGGGCGTCTCTTAACCAATTTGCAAACCGCTTCTCCTTTACAAATTCTGGTACCCTGGTGTGATGGAAAATTAAAATCATATATATCATCAAAAAAATGCAGGTTAAAAATACATGTAATATTACTTTTTTATTTCACTGCAGGAATAAGGTGACCTTAGACAAATGCTCACACAAGTCCCAAACACTATTTTTTAATATAAAATTAATATGGTGACCAGAAGAAGTTTATTGCTGGTCATTATTTATTTTGTTAGCACTAACAGAGGCGCATCCAACTCACCAATAACACTGCGAATTGTTCTCCAGCAGTTTCTCCGTGATGTTCTCCACCCGGATGAACCAGCTGGGTACAGCCTTGTAGATGAGTGGGGTATCGGAACGCCAACAGAATGGGTAGTTGTGCTTCGTGGTGCTTTGGTGCACCAAGCGATCTCTCTGCTTCAAGAGCTTGCATATATGCTTATCTGCATCCTGGTAGTTTATATCGCATGTTGGATGTTTGCTATTTGTTGGGATGTTTAAGAAGACACAAAGCAAGATAAGTTATTTTTATTGTCGGACGAGAATGTTCCTACATATCAAATTAACTTATCATATTGTGCTAAATGTATAACAGACTTCACACCAAACCAGTGGTTCTTAAACTTTTTTATCTTGTGGTAAGGTTTTGTAAGTCATAACTCATACCAAACTAAAACCACGGATTGAACCGAACTGACCTCACTTGTTCAAAACGAAACAATGAAATGAAACCAACATAAAAAGAACCAGAATCCTTATGGAACTGCTATTGTAAAAAACTGTTAAGTGACTTACCTTAACATACATGCCGGCAAAGTCTCTAACTTCATCTGTAAACTTTCCACTAGAATCCACAGGACATATTGGAAGTCCGTCTTTTTTGAACACTTTGTTTGCCAGGCAAATGCGATAATCGTCCTGAATTAACAATAAATTGTATCTACTGCAGGAAAAATTATTGGTAAAACAGAGACTGGGAGAATTGTTCAACTAAACAAGGTAAATACCAAAATATAGCAATTTAACAAAAAAAAAACAATTCAAATAAATTAAAAATAAACTCATAAAATGCCATTGAAACGAACATGGCTAGACTTAATAGACAGCACTGGCTTATCCATTACAGGGTAGCATATTGTGGCAATAGCGGAAATATAATAAATGTTGCAACTTACAGCACCAAAGAAAGGTGCCTGATGCACCACTCCTGTTCCACTATCATCCGTGACATACCCATCTGTGAGAACTTTAAATGCATCCTCTTTCATCTGGAGATTAATGCCTGGTTAATATTCACAAATCATAGTTTAGAAATCTGTGTACTAGAGGCCAAATAACTTAGCTAAACCATAAATTATCCCCAAGCAGGGATAATGCTGGGGATGCAATGATATTTGTAATCGTCAGAATGCCTTATTCGGACAGTCATATAATATACTGCAATAGCTCCGATAACCTATGTTGGAGATTTAGTATTTGCTTAACCCATTAATCTATGAAGCTGGGCTCTAGCTATTTCTGTTAAGGGCCGACTAGCTAGCATAAACGATCATTCTTTCAGCTGAGACATGACGAAGAGCTAACTGACCAGACTAAAACAATCCAAATTCATTTGTTATCATTTGTTCCTATTGTTTCTTACTTTGACTTATTTATTTTGATATTAATCATACAAAAGTGAAAAATAGATGTTTTTATTGAGGCTTATTTATCTATTAACACTACAATTGTATTTTCTCTTACTATAGTCAGGATTTGTGACATCAAGTCAGACAGAAAATAAAACAGGAACTAGTATTCTATAGTGCCAGTAATTGGCATAAAACCAAACTACTCACTTGATCAAAGTAATCAAACAATGGAATGTATTTGAGACCGAAGAGCGCAGTTCCCTGCATCTTCTCAATGACCTCATATTCTGTATCAGACTTGTAAAGCGCCACCAGTCGTGCCTCCATCAGTATGTAGATGCTGCCACTTGCCTTGTCTTTCACCTGTGAAAGTGTTGGGATCATATGAATAAGATTTGGGGTTGGAAACATATGAATAGGATAGTTATTCTTGACGGCAGTCTATCTACATTAGTTATGACACAGCACATAGGGTATTCAATAAACTCGATTCAAACCTTGACATAAGTCATCTTTGGATTAACGCAGAGTGCGAGGTTACTTGGCAGCGTCCATGGGGTGGTTGTCCACGCGATTAACTTCACATTAGGATCGTCCACTAGGGGGAAACTAATGATTACGGCCGGATCGTTGACATCTTTATAATTCTGAAAAACAATTAAAAACGAAAATTAAAATTTCTTACAATTATATTTATTACTTTACTGATCTTAACTACAGTTGTTGACGGTCCGATTGTAATTATGATTGACTAGTGCACTAAAATACCGAATTAGTTTTAAAAAATATTGGGGTTTTCGGGAGATTTGTAGCTTAGTCCAAAAAAAGAAGATAAATAATGATTTTTGTTCAGGGAGAAACAAACAAAAACGGTTGTGTAAGAATGATATCTGTAATATTCTAAAATACCACGTGTTGGGCTTCTAAAAAGCACAAAAATGTTGCTTATAATAAGTCAAACACACTTTAAAAAAATTGTAGTAATAAAAAAATTCCACATAGCTAAGTAATTTAACTGGTTTGAAAAAAAACGTACCTGATTTGCCTCAAAGTTGGATAGAGGGGTATGGCAACCCGTAGAGAATGGCATGACCTTGAAACCACGATAAACGAAACCTTTATCGAATAATTGTTTAAAGACCCACCAGACAGATTCCATGAACCAAGGATACAAAGTTTTGTAGTCTTTTTTAAAGTCAATCCAACGTCCAAGTCGCTTAACTATCATCTGTGATGTTAAAGGAGACAGTGATTAAGAAAGTTAGTCAGAGATTTAACAGAGCAGCAAATTTAGGTCACTTTTCGACTTAAAAATGGCAATTTAGTTTCTCTAAAATGTTGTCCCATATGATATGACATATATATTTTTTAATCAAATAATCCTCAAAAAGTAGAACAATGCCCTCGACATAAAAATAGAAATAGAAATTAGCCTCACCTCCCATTCTGAAGAATACCGCATCACAATGGAACGGCACTGACGGTTGTACTCGGCTATTCCCAATTTCATCACATCTTCAGGTCCTTTGATACCCAGCGTTTTGTCGATTTCATATTCCTGAAGCATCGTATGATAATTATTGTATTTCTGTAGTGGGATCACTGCTATCCAAACTTTTAGTCACAATCACTAAATATATATATTTTTTCAATAGTAGTTGAGTTATTTTGTGTTTGGTTTAATATTCATTTATTTAATAATTGATAATCTATGATCATTCCCACAGTAGTGTAGAAACAAAGCATGTATGTAATTTTGATACCAATACATGACAGTGGACTATATCAGTGCTCTCGATAGCAGTCATGCTTGAAAATAAACCCAGAACCTTCACGTTCACAAATTAACTCTAATCTTTGAAACACTTAGAAAGGCATACACATGGACCTACTATTTTTATTATACTCTTAAAGTTGTAATTACAATACCACAAAATAATAGAAACAACATACCACTGGGAGTCCATGGCAATCCCAACCGAATCTGCGCTCAACGTGGAAACCACTTTGGTGAGCGTAACGGGTAACAATGTCCTTGATTGTCCCAGCTAAAATATGTCCATAATGGGGAAGTCCTGTTGCAAAAGGAGGTCCATCATAGAAAGCGTATCTGAATAAAAAGTAAAAATTAAATAAAGATGGTTGAAATTTACGATGATGACAATGTAAATTTTATTTCAGGTAAAATATAAAAATTGTTTATGTTTTAAATTTTGGCAACTGTTTTAACATTATAAACATCAGCTTCGTTACCTTGGTTTTCCTTTGGATTGCTTTAACGAAGTTTGGAACGCATCCAATTCATTCCATAATTCAAGAATTTTCTCCTCTTCCTTCGGAAAATCAAACTTTTCCGGAACAGGTTCAACCATTTTTATGTGATATTCAAACAATTAAACTTTTAAAAAAAAATTTTTAAATAAAGAATAAGAAAAAAGTTTAATTTAAAATTTGTACAGTCTACTACTAGTGCTTAAACTACTGTTGAGTTACTCAAATTGTGCACCATATTAAAATATACTGCTGTGCTAACATTGTTTATTATTTTCATTTATGCTGACATCACATTTTTAAAACGACACAGTATGGTATATATAGTAATGTATAATAATGTACAGCAAAGGATGTAGCGAAAGACTAAAAAGTCACCGAGTCAGCTGCACCCTATGTGTTCAATTAGATGAATAAATAAAATAAAAAGAAATACAATGCTGTATAGGCCAAAACCTATAATAAATGTAACATTTAATGTTAATTTCTAGTTACATTAAAAACAAAAAATAAAGTTATAACATGTATTGTTGCCAAATTAACAGTAAGTATAACAATTAAGACTATTGCATTGCCCGTAATTAATACATTTGAATTAGATATTGTTTAAACCGAAGTTTAAACAAGTTAAACGACATGCATTTGTAGTCATTCAGTATTTTACCCCACACACATGGTCCAAGATATTATACACACTTTTCCCATAAACAAACTTTCAGTAGAGGTTAATTTTAAGTATATAACTTCTTTAAGTAAGTGGTTACTCCCTTTATAACAATTTATCCATTAATTTATATTTATTTGTTAAAAGCATAAACAAAATTATCAAAAAAGAAAAATAAATACACGGTAAGTTTAAATGGAAGACAAAAACGGAAACTTGCGGTTATCAAATCATAATCAGGTGCCACCTAATAATAATTTTAAATAAAAAAATAAATAATGATAAGAATGGCAGTATGACAACTTGCTATAGAAAAAAATTACTTAAACCAAGTCATGGTACCATAATGTTTTTTAAACCTAATATTGTATGAAAATAATGAACAAAATAATCATGTGCCATGTGGCACCACTTGCCATAAAAGCGTCATTATCGTGACCTATTTGCTTACACCATTAATAAAATACAAAATAGTATGCGGTACAGCGTACAGGCATCTGTTGAATTATCTGTTTGTGTATAGAAGGACTTCAGAACGAAAATTCTCTAGAAAATGTAAATAAATGACATCCGTATTTATAATTGTTTCGTAAGCCAACTCTACAGTCACTCAAGCGTGTAACGCACATGGCAGTAAATTCACATAAAAATATAAAAAAAATAGTGTAATATATATTTTATTTAAAAACGAACACTTCATAGTATTTTATTTTATTTTTTGGAGTCTGATATAACATGCAAAACATCTATTTGTTTTGTATCAAATAAACGAATACGCCTATTTTTCTTTTGGCAACAAATTTATTCTCAATGTAGGGGATTCCTAAAGAGGGAAAGCTATTTCGTCGTTTTAAAAATATGAAATGTCGTTGTCTGTGAGTAAAATTATTTTTCAAAACAGAAAGCTTTTGCTTTCCAACTTGGTTTATAGTGATGTGATTTTAGAGGAGCTATATTCTCGTGGCTGTTTGACAGAACGACAATATCAAGTCGTTAAGGCACAAAGTATACAATTGGATAAAACTCAAAAAATATTGGATGTCATACAATCGACAAGTTTTGAAGGTTTTCTACAATTTTGCGAAATTCTTTCGGAAGATTATCCGTGGTTAAAGGAGAAATTGCTGCAAGATGCCCAAGAATTACAAACAAATAAAGGTAAAGCTAACTTTGTTATTTAATTAAAATATATATACCGGTACCCATTTTAACTTAAAATTTAGTTTTTTTTGGTGCCTTCCTGTTTTGCTGTAGTATTTATTATTGCTTTGGTTAATTATTGGAATTTTAGTTAACGCCATATTTGTTTTTGTATACATATGTATATGACATGTATTTTTAAATTGTCGGTTATAAACGCTGCAGCGAAAGAAACAAAAATAAAAATTGTATTGTATTGTATTAAAATGCACATTACAACAACCATAATATTACATGGATAAGTTATGGTATTCGTATTTTTAAGTATTTTTAGTCAAGCTTAATCTATTAATCTATAATACAATAGTTATCACAAACACTGTTTGTTTTCTGAAAATTGACATTATAATTTTGCAGTAAGTTGACACTGGTTAAAAGATTTTTCAAATAGCACCAACCACATGCTGTGGTTTATTTTTTATTAATATAACAACACACACTGATTCAGTTGAAACGAAGACATGATTAAACCATCTAAATAATGGATAAATTTGATATAAACAGTTATTCATCAGCCAGGATGGATGTTTTAGTTCCATTTTTATCCTTAATTACTTTTACAGATCAAAGAACTAAAACTATTGATCAGTGTTTACAACAAAACGGTGGGAAAATTCCATCTGAAAAAGAGCTGATGCACTTGAGCCGTACTTTATGTAAATTAGAATGGGAATCGCTGTTATATGAACTTGGATGTACTAGTGCGGACATTGAATGTATAAAACAAACCAATAAGACCCCATCAATGCAATGCATGAGGGGACTTGTACAGTGGCTGCGCAATGAAGGAGATTCTGCTACTTTTAAATCGTTATTTGATGCCATAAAAAAGGCTGAATTAAATGAACATTGTGTTGTGGAAAAATTTTTAGAAATATTTACAGCATAAATTTTTATTTTTATATATTTATATATTTGTTGTTTATATCCTGTTGGGTGGAAAATTCACTGTGAACGTTTATAATTTTTGTTCTGAGATAATACATGTAGGTATAGTTTGGGTTTAAGCATTATTTATTGTAGGTTTTGAACCTACAACCTTATGGCTGTTAAACCAGCTTTTCCAGAAAAAAAAAATTACCACATAGTAATGGCTTCCATTCATACCTCAAATATTTAGCTGGTGATGAATTATTATTTGTTATCTGGTCATAACAGCGATGAAATCCATCAATAGGAATTTTCTACCCATTAGGTTACAAATGCCAAACTGATTGCACTTAACATTTTAGCGCAAACTGTATGTTATCAGTGATAAACATGAATAGAGTAATATCTGATGTTCAATCTGTTTTGCGCTCAAGACTTTTCGAGGAAACCTCAAATTGTCGTTCAGATATTGCAAAAGCCGAACATACCCTGACAGA
The DNA here is from genome assembly GCA_000149265.1 of Ciona savignyi. NCBI lineage: Eukaryota > Metazoa > Chordata > Ascidiacea > Phlebobranchia > Cionidae > Ciona > Ciona savignyi. The sequence continues at coordinate 159,440 of CH002725.1, forward strand.
TTTGGTAAAACGGACGGTTGAATTTGGAGAGAGCAACTCTTTGTTGATTATCGGTGCAAAGGGAAGTGGAAAGACGACCGTGGTTCGTGAAGCTATTACGAAATTGCAGAAGAATGAGAAGATATCTAAAAGTTTGCTGGTGGTTCGGTTGAATGGTTATGTACAAACTGATGACAGGTATAAATAGTATAACACACAAATATAAAATCTATTCTACAATATATCATATATAGGAATGCAAATAAGTTATAGAATGCTCCATCCCAGGTAACCAAGCTTATTAGCTTGACTTTAAATACTCAATAAAAGATATAAACAGAAACCAGTGGATTAATGAGTGACCAAATTGAACACAGACATTGCTGTTTAATAATCTGACAATTACCCGGTTATAACGCCACTTGGATTTTCTCATTCATAGAAATTTACATGAATATTTTATCCTAATTTAACCAAATCTAACTTACTGCAACAACCACAAGACACAATATTCTGACATTTTTTGTTACTTTAAAGAAACCTATCAAAGAAAAAAATAAGTTATTAATATTTTACATTTGTTAAAACACCTTATTGTGCAGAATAGCATTGGATGAAATAACCCGTCAACTTCACCTTGAAAACACAGTTGGTGACAAAGTTTTTGGTTCCTTTTCCGAAACCTTAGCTTTTCTGTTGGAAGCTTTACGGCAAGGATCTTCCGATTCGTCACAACCTATTTTGTTTATCTTGGAAGAATTTGATTTGTTCGCTCAACACAAAAACCAAACCTTGTTGTACAACTTATTCGACCTGACTATGGCAGGGTTGACACCTATGCTTGTGGTCGGTCTGACCTGCAGATTAGATGTTATGGAATTGCTGGAAAAAAGAGTTAAGTCTCGATTTTCTCATCGACAACTTTATATTTGTAACCAATGGGGAACTGAAGATTACATTGAAGCGTTTTCAGTTTTATTGCATCTTGATGAGAGTTTTGGAAAGAAAAGCTCAAAACACAAAAGTTTTTTAAAAACTTGGAACGCAAGTGTTAAAGAAATGAGTGAAAATGTGTCAGTTCGTGATATTTTAAAACGACAATTCGATATTTCAAAGGAACTTCCATCTCTTTATCATTTACTGGTCCAACCGGTCACTCAAATTAGCATGACTCATCAATTTATCACAGCTGCTGATATTGCTGACTCAGCACGGAATATTTTCGCTGATTCAAAATCGAATATCCTGCACGGAGTTTCAGTTTTGGAGCTTTGTCTTATTATTTCCATGAACCATCTGACAAACATCTACAGTGGCGAACCGTTTAATTTCCAGATGGTCTACAACGAATTCCTAAAATTCTCTCAGAAAAAATCACACATTTTGCAGAGATACAAAAAACCAGTTGTTTTAAAAGCGTTCGAACATTTAACAGAACTTGAATTGCTGAAATCCAAAGATAATTGTGTTACAGCGGGTTCAAAGATTTTAAAAGAGTACCGGCCTATGATATTGCTGGTGGAGCAACAGCAATTAAGGGACGCAATATACAAATATCCAGGATGCCCTACTGATGTGCAACAGTGGGCAGAATCCTCTATTGTTTAAATATTTGTGATACAACAATATGATTATAGTTAAAAACGCAATAGCTCCAGGATTCTCGGAGAATTGTTTTAAAGTGGTTCGTCCTGTGTCACCGGAACCAAATTAGATATCCTTCCAACAACAGGGATAAAAATATTCTATTTAAAGTGAAAATTGTTCAAATTTACTGAAAAATTGATGTTTTTTTTCAAAATAAAAATTAGTAAAAATTAGTTTTGTACAACCCAATTATATTTGTTCACTTTATCAGGTATTGATCTAGAACACTGCTTATAGTAACACAGGCAGATTACATTGTGTTCAGAGCTATTGCAATTTGTCAAATAGTATGCCATTGCTACATTTTTATTTAACCTCCAAGTGTACAAGGTCCAGGCAATGTACGTACACCATAATCAATCTAGCAGCTCGCTTGGTGTCAATTTTGGACTGACAATGAAAAGTTGGCATATTATCGTTTACCAGTCAGATTTCCCCATAATTAAGATGTGTGTTAACATAGGCCAGGGGTGTTAAAACATACCAGTTATCATCACATTGCTTACTGTTGTTTTAATTAAACAAGAGTTTTGTTTAACAGCACATGGGCCAGAGTTACCCACCACTAATCCTAAAATACAACAGCTCTGATATCACAAAAATGGACACTAGCCTGAAAACACCCATTTTCCAACAGAGTATCTATCCTGTTCACATGAACTTACAATCGACTACCTAGGAGTGGCAATAACATCTTTGACAAAAAAATTATTATAATTAAACTTCTCATCATTAATTGTACAACAATCATTTCATACTTATCCTCCTCTTGGAAACTTTGGACAAAAACTAATCATTGCATTTGTGTTGTCATTATATTAAAATAAAACATGAATATATGAATCAATATTGCACACAATATATATTTACTGCAAATTAGAACACCACGCAAATCACAGGTAAAAATTAAATGAATTTCTGAATTAATAAAGAATTCAAGCGAAACATTAACTTTAGGTATGCTGTATCCATGTATTAAAAGTAATTCTGTATTTAAATGGTTTTATGAATAAAAGTTTATATTTTCAGTTGAATAATAGTCGGTCATCGTTTAATGTGTTTAGACTTCCCTATATTTGAAACCAGCATTCAAAACAAATATATATGAAATATTGAGATGTGTACTGCATATGGAAGTATTGTTTTGAATTGCTATTAAATGATTGAACCTATTTTGAAATAAAAACAAAAAATATTTGAAGAATTTTTATAAGAGAAGTTCAAAAGTTGGCACTTTCTTAAATATTAGGTTTTTAAATCTTGTTCCTAAAAGTTGCTAAACTTCAGTATTTCAATATAAAATGCTACTGCTTCTGATAAATGGTGTGTAGTTGTTGAAGATTTTCCCTTAAAATTGCAACTTCATCACGCTTTCCTGCACGTTTCGCCTTTTCGATGCATTTCTTGATGTATGTGATTTGATGAACTATTGGGTCTTCTTGTTCGGACTCGAATGGGTTATTTGATTCTTCGAATGGATTTGAGTTCTTTTCCTCGGACAAAAATGGATTTGAGTTTGTTAGAAATGACACAGAATCGGAATCAGCAAGAAAAGGATTCAAGTTTTGAGTGTTTTGTGGCGTTTTTGTTGAACTTTCGGAAGCAAAAGCACGCACAGATCGTTGGCGTTGAAATTCTGACTCAAGTTCCGATAAATTCCGATTCAGACTTTGAACTTCTTCGGTTCGATTTGCCTGCTTTGCCTGAACAATCATTTGCCGAACGTAAGCTATTTGTTCCAAAAGTGGGTCCGATTCGGATTCGAATGGATTTCCTTGAGGTTGAAAAGGGTTGCTTTCTGCCCCCCAACCTTCTTTTAAGATGACCCCTGAACGAGATTTTTGGAGAGCAGGCGGAGCTTGACTAACCCTGGAAAACAAGTGTTGTAACAAAAAAAAACGTAACAAGAAAAATGTGTAAAGCAAATGGCTTTATTATGACATACTGTTTGTAATTCGTTCAATTTTAGAAATTTAAAAATTTGGACTGAATTTAAATTATTATCGATGCTGAAATTACAAGCCACTTTCCAACCTTGAATTCTCTGCTTCACTTCTCAACCTCTCAACTTCCCTCCTTCTCTCCTCCTCCATCCTCTCTCTCTCCAACTCCTCCCGCTGCCTCCTCATCCTTCTCTCCTCCTCCTGCCTCCTGTTCTTCTGCAGCATCTCCAACTTGGGAAGAGAGGGGAGAGACTGCAGGGTGAGCATGTTGTTCTGAGGAGATTTTGTTGAAAATATTTTTCATTAATAATAATGGAAATATTAAATATAAGGTTTTGTTTAGATTTGTTTAAAGAAACAAAACCTTGGTAAGTGTTGCACTTAAAACTTTTTAGTGGCTTTTTTTTTCACTGTGGTCCAAACTTTCCAGGCCACCCCATCTACTAAAACCGGCTCCCCCATTGCATGGGTAGATTTACCGCATACTTTTCTTTGAGGCTTAATCTAGTGTAATAATTTTTTATAAACAATTATGTTTTCAAATTCTTTTTTTATGTAGGTTTGGCGGCCACGTCTAAATATACCTAAATGAAATAATTCACTGGTTTTAGACATCAAAAAGGGTTATGTTATTATCGTAGAAACAATAACTAAACTAAACTAAAAGCTTTTAGCCACCTTTATTCCAAGTCATGTCCAGATTCACACTGTACTGTAATAGTTTCAAGTGTATTTAATTTTTAAAGTTTGTTTAATTTTTTAAACACTTTTAATTTTTAAAGTTTGTTTTTACACTACCTGCAAATAAGCATGCGATGCGGATCGGATGGCATTCTGCATTCGAAGCAAAGTGGCCGATGGTGGGTGGTCCTGGTCTTCAGTGTCCAACACAGATATCTTCTTACTAACCACATCGATCGTCTCGTATAACTTGATGAGCTTGAAGCGATAATCGTTTGCTTTATCCAAGTGATAACTTTCCTCACCGCGGCTGAAAAGAGTGTTTTTTTAAATCCCACCACTCCCATGTTCTTTCTTTCATTACTACAAAATGAAATCTAATGGGGTGTCAAACATAATGTACACAGAGCACACACATACTGCACCAACAAACTTTTCAAATCGTCAGGTGTTATTGTTTATTTCTGTTCACTTTATTGCTCTGTCATCAAACATTATTGAAAAACCTATTGCAGGATCATTTATGGTACACTGTGAGTCATTCAAATCTACATATTTTACTTTGGCATTACTTGCACAGATGTTTAAACCTGCAATGCAATTCATCCTATGACAAACTTACTTTAGAGACTCCGCCATTTTTTCATACAGAGGTGACAATTCATTTGCAGCATCTGTGGCACTTCGTAATTTCTAGAGTAACAGAATAGAAGATACTTGTGAATGAAGTAAGGCTTTACTAGTAATGTGGCTTCTATTGGGCACACTCCTGGTCCTGGAACCACCATGGACCCACACCTACTATTGTTGTTTTGTTTGTATGAAGGCCAAACAATTGGTAAAAGCTGGCAAGTTCTACAGTGCAGTGATAAGATATTGATCTAACCAGAGTATTGGGACTATTCAAAGTAGGGCATCCATAATTATTTCTAGAAATTGAAAGGAAGCTATGGATTAACGCATGGTTTTTTACTCCGTGGGTTGCGAAACTGATATGCCTATATGATAATTAATGTTGATTTATAAACAAATATAAATAGCAATGTGGAAAAGATAGTATTCATAAAGTTATTACCTCATACAACAGTACTAGCAAAGGTTGGTTCTCCTTTTGGTCAAGTCTTTCTTTACGTTTCATGAGCACAATATAACAATCATGGCAACATCTGATATACAATTCCGAAGTGTCTTGAGGTTTACTCGTGGATGATTGTGAAATATTTAAGTCCGATTGTGTTCTTCTTCGTCCGGCTGGTGGTTTCCGTAAAGTTTGAACCAATTCATCTGTAAAGTGTAATTAATAAATTTCTAGATTAACAAGAGGGTAACTGGATGCCGAATTAAACATAAATACTCTAAAATATAAAAAATAATGTAAAACTTATATAATGTAAAAAGTGACAAATAACGTTAAAATTGTAGTCTAATTTTCTGTAAAGAAAGTGTCAAAATTTTCTAATTTGCTGTCAAAATACTGTAAAAATTTTAGGAAAACATACTGTTAAATAAGTTAAAAACACCATAAAAATTTCAGTAAAATATAATGCTAAGAAAGTTAAAAACACTGTAAAAATTATAATAAATTTACAATTTATAAATATACTCCATAATAGTTACAAATACCATAAAAATGATTATCGAAATAATTGTAACATTTTCAGTTTAAAAGTGCAATACAATGGCAAACCTGCAAATTGAAAAGAAATAAATAGCGAACACTTTGTACACATGATGGAGCCACACAGTCGGCAGTGATGTCGCCTCCTTGTGACGTTAAATCGATCTCCACAAGTCGGACAATATGGAACATCGTTGTCACGTACCCACGGCACCAATGTTTGTTCAAATTCTTAGAAATTTTAATGTTGGTCAATTGAATTTAAAATGACATTTATTTAAATCAATTGATTATTGTTTCAATCTGGAATTGGAACCATTGGGTTCAATATAGGCTTTGTACACTTCGGAGCTACTATACTAAATAACTTGATCAAGATGATTTTTAGTAATGAAATTAACAGTCTCATCTTTACAATATACGTCTGAAATAGAGAGAGATAAAACCCGTTACTGCCCATTTCATTGGTACTGCTGTCATTGGGAGAATTTAAAATTAATCAAAAATTGGATATGATTCCGGGTTCTGAAATAACTGTCCTAATCAGTCTTTTAAAAGGTTTTTACATAAGTAAACAAAGGATAATTTTTATGCATAAAACCAAATATAAACACTACATTAATGCATTTATGGAAATATAAAATTAAAATTTATTTACAAATTTGGTCATTACGACAGATTATTTATACACTTACATGCAAGCAACATGCATAAAATTATAAATAAATGATTCTAAACACACATGCAGACAAATGGAACATAAGGAAGGTACCTTTCCTCTTTGTTGCTTCAAACTCATCGCAATGAGCCAGCTACATCAGCAAAAAAACATAGTTAGCATGAGAATAGGAGGAAATAAAAGCATGCAAAACAGCGCATGCAATAAGCTATATTAGTCGCAGTGTCATTAAAATTACCTCGTGAATTTTTTCTCTGAGTTCTAATAACATGACCCAAGAGCTGAAAGTTGTTTTAGAATTTAAACTTTTGACCTTTGCTTCATACATAAAGCAACCAACTGTTAACCTAACTTTGCTGACACCTATACCATCATTAAGCCAGAATACTCATAATTATCACTGATCCATAAATGTGAGATAACCCATTATATAACCTATAAGGAATCTGATATTTTATCCATATGGTTTTTGCCTATATTAGTTAATTTCTAAGATATATTAGTCAGTTTCTTAGATATATCAATATCATCTTTCATTTATTGCGTTAAGAATATTAATAAATGTAGGTTTTGTCCAAAGCCTTTGATTCCACTGGGGTTGGAAGTAATATCTAGAAGAAGTAGTAATATGGACCAAGGACATATGCTAATTTATTCATGCAGCATTTAAACTTCTGATAACATTATATTTGACCAGAACACTTAATTTTGTTTATCTAAAAAAACCAACCATTCTATTTCCTAATTTTTTTTACCTTATCTAGACGAATGAGCACTTTGTTTGATTCTATGACAAATCGATCGATTCGGTCATCACGGATCTTCTTGAATTTTTCCATGTGATTATGCATCTGACCTGAAATTCGAATGAATATTTTAAAGCTCCTTCCCTGTGATATGTAGCTGTGGTGATAGCAACCGGACAATAAATATATACCCTGCACTGGGAAATGATCTCCCATCTACACACACAAACACAGTGGTGTTTTAATGTTTTCCTACTTAATTTGAAAGTTTTATTTAATAATACTGTGCATATATTAACTTTGTAAGGCACAGTATTATGACACGTCTTTTTCTATCGTTTTAATGCAACTTAGGGAGATTCTTCACTTGACCCCAAATGTCCACACAAAAAAAATAACCTATTTCTTGGGGATCCCATACTGGTGCATCATGCAGAATATGATTGGACGATGATGATGACCCAATATCATTTTCGTTGACTCCGTCTTTCTTCAGCCACCTTACTTTTGCTTTGCTGAATAAACCTGAAAAAAATGGATTTGTATAAACAGATAACAGTTACTGGTTTGTTATAGCATCTCACATTGAAAAATTATCAGTGAAAGTTGAAATTGTATCTATGTATCTTATAAATATTGCATTACAACTACTGTAGATCATTGCATTCTCATTTTGATCTGGCCTGAGGCACCAGACTAATAAACTTCCTGTTCTAATGCGGCGCAACAGGTAAAACACTGATTTTATCCACTGTCAGAGTAAAACACGGATTAGGACTAATATGCGGACGTAAACATGAATTTATCCACACCTACCGGAACTTAAGCAACTAATAATTTTGTTAAGTTGGGTTAAAGATTAGAATAAAATCGGTATTTTGGTGGTGGACGATACACATTTTACGGGGTTTCACTATTTTCGGGACAACACCACTATATCATGAGCGTGACAAAGTAACATAAGCGGGATGGGTTGAGGTTAAATTATGATATAATCCTAACCCTGTCCCGCTTATGTTAATGACAAAATTACTCCTCCGCCTCTCTTCCCACTGTTTCGCAAAAGAGTGTGTTGTCCCGCCCCCACTTTCCTGCAGATTGCTGAAGCCCGTATTACGCCATCCCTGGATTAATTTGGCAGTGGACAAAACCAATCCCGAAAAAAAATACTTTTTTACCCAGACCTTAAATGTTGGTATGATATCCAGCTGTTTTCAAAGTTTAATTATTTAGTTTTTAAAAACCTTTACCACTTAAAGACTTCCATTACCTTTAACTTGGTCAAAAATCGCTTTATCTTCGGCTGTATGTTTGGTCTCGAAGTGATTCTGCAGTTTATGAAACGATCCCAAATCTTGTACGCATATTGGGCACAGAAAACCTTCCTTTACTGTCGCCATAAGTAAACTCTGATAAAGCTACTGGTAAAACCGTATTTATATTCCATATAAAGGTGTAAAAGTATGCGTCTACAAAACAGTTGACCACCACAGTGCACAAGCCGGTGAAATATGATTTGGGAAAGGACCATGAAGATAACTAGGCTATACTTTTATTGCTTCATCGTGGCTTAAATCTAAGTTTTATAGTCTCTTTGATTTGAGTATTGTCGTGTTGGGAATATGGTAGACTCCTGGTCTTAAATATAGACTTCAACAAAAAATTAATTGATGTCTATTGCGGGTTCGAGAGTCGAGACGTAGCGCGGTAAAAAACTATCAATAGGACTATACACCAGAAAATGTCGCATGCGACACGCCACTATTTTAGAGGCGACACGCCACTTTTTTCGAGGCGACACGCCACTTTTTTCGAGGCGACACGCCACTTTTTCAGAGACGACACGCCACTTTTTTCGAGGCGACACGCCACTTTTTTCGAGGCGACACGCCACTTTTTTCGAGGCGACACGCCACTATTTTCGAGGCGACACGCCACTTTTTCAGAGACGACACGCCACTTTTTTCGAGGCGACACGCCACTTTTTTCGAGGCGACACGCCACTTTTTTCGAGGCGACACGCCACTTTTTCAGAGACGACACGCCACTTTTTCAGAGGCGACACGCCACTTTTTGAGAGGCGACACGCCACTTTTTCAGAGGCGACACGCCACTTTTTCAGAGGCGACACGCCACTTTTTTAGAGACGACACGACACTTTTTCCGAAGCGACATGCCATTTTTTCAAAGGTGATAACTCACTATATGTATTATAGTTTAAGAAATTTCTTATATTCTTCTCATGAGTGGACTTATGGTTAAATGTAAGCAAGATAGCAACTCTTTTTTGTTATTGTTGTTATAATCTGAAGTCAATTTTCATATTTATTTATCCATGGCAAGAACTTTTTCACTTTTCATCCCTATGATACAATGTCCGTAAAGTGCCTTGCCCAAAGACACAACCAACTAGCTAGCGACCAGTTTCGCACCTGCAACCTTTCGATTAAAAGGCGACGCACTTAACCGCAAGACTAACCGGCCGGAGGAAGAATGCACGTAATAAGAAAGTGTTGTAATCTTTATGTGGAATGGTTTGTGCAAAATAGGGTCCTGCTTAAAAGCTCCAGTTGCTTGTTCGGTCATGTAAGACCGGAAATAACAAAATAGAACAATTCACTGAAATAAACATGAATATCCTATCCTATATCCTTGTACCGTGCCACACTTTGGTAGGGGCTCATCATGCAAGTGCTAACACAAGAAGCGGTTTAAGTTACACAAAATATGTAAACCGGGTAAACTTTGCTTTCTTGTGTCCTCATTATTTATTACTTCGTCAAAAAATGAATGAACTAACCTAAATTTAATTAAAAATATGTGGTAGATCTTGCTCAAGATTAATTACAATTGCCTCTGTGAGTTTCACAACAGAAATTAAGATTGTTTCGCGACGTCTACCAGTACCAGTAACATCTGTTATTGACACTAAATTTACTTGTTGAAATGATCGTATGTGGCATTTTAGGTGATTGGTAAAACATCACACAAACATTGAAAGGAACTTTATGTAATGCAGAAAACAAAAGAAAATCATGTAACAGGTAATTGTAAATAACAGTATCAGTATTAACACCAATTGGGTCTAAAATTCCATATTGGATGAAGTAAAAAATAAAATAGAAAATACAGAAATATTAAGTAAAAAATACCAGCGATGTAAGGTATAATCAACTTTGGCTAAAATTCCATATTGGATGAAGTAGAAAACGAAGAAGAAAATAAACAAAATTGTACTATTAAAAAATTCAAAAACAGGTGATCAATTATCCTGAGCAATAAATTGAAAAAGCTAAATTGAAGTTTATGTACTGTGTCTTATTCACAAAATTGGCAATATCATTTTTGCTTGAATGCATTTTGAAACTGTTGCTTCGATAAGTTAATGCAGTCTCTGTGGAACCATCTTTCGCATTTGTCGCAGCATATCTAAATAAAATACAAACCAGTATTAACAGTGTAAAATCACCATATATCCCACACCCAAAGCTGGGAGGTCATGGCGTACACACAGTAAGCTGAGGGGTGTGAAAACACTTCATGTGTTTTACCACTTACAGGAAAACAAAGATCAGAAGACTTACCCAGTCTGTTTTAGCTTTTCCACAGTTCAGTTTTTCACACACTCAACAAAGGTTATTTCTGGGCTCTGGGGAAAAACACTTAATTTAGTTCATTAAATGTCAAAGCATCAAAGTTATAGCCATACGTCTAATCAATTAACAGAAGATTACTGTTTCATCCCAGAGTCCAACTTGCTTTCCCTAGGTTAATGCATTTTGTTTATTATTTTAATTAAATAAACTAAATTACTGGGTCGAAATCACAGCGTAGTGGTGTACACAGTATCAAAACCAATGCATATCATTTTATTCACATATAATTAGTTATGGGTCCCAATTGAAAAATTGGGACACATATTGTTTTTGTCCAATTTTTTTTTCTTTTTTTTTTTTTTCTTTTTTTTCTTTGTCAAAGGTTTGACAGGCATGGCATGGCGCCCCGACATCTACCAGAACGAATAATGGAATCATAATGAAACTTAGCCATTTGTTAGACAACATGGTCTAGATATGCAGAAACCAAAATTTTGGGTGATAAAACAAGGGGAATTCCCCTGGGAGGTTAAAAACCAAAACAGTATTTTTATAAAAAAAATTAGCTTTTTGTGACATAGCGCTTAAACAGCTGCTCCAATTTGAATAAGATTTGGTAGAATGTAAGTGCCTTAGACACTGATTTAACACTTGGAAAAAATAAAAAAATTACCTGGGGAAATACCCTAAAAATAAGATTTTGTTCTCAAATCATGATTGTGACAGGCATGGCATGTCGCCCCGACATCTACCAAAAGGAATAATGAAATCGTAATGAAACTTAGCCATTTGTTAGACAACATGGTCTAGATATGCAGAAACCAAAATGTTGAGTGATAAGTCAAGGGGAATTCCCCTGGAAGGTTAAAAACCAAAACGGTATTTTTTATTAAAAAAATTAGCTTTTTGTGGCATAGCGCTTAAACAGCTGCTCCAATTTAAATAAGATTTGGTAGAATGTAAGTGCATTAGTCACTGATTTAACACTTAGAAGAAATAAAAAAAGTACTTAGGGAAATACCCTAAAAATAAGATTTTGTTCTCAAATCATGATTGTGACAAGCATGCCATGTCGCCCCGACATCTGCCAAAAGAAATAATGGAATCGTAATGAAAATTTGACATTTGTAAAAGAACATGGTTTAGATACGAAGAAACCAAAATTTTGGGTAATGAATCCAGGGATATTCCCCTGAGACGTTAAATCCAAAAGGTTATTTTTCCAATAAATTAGCTATTTGGGGCATATAGCGCTGGAACGGCTGCTCTAA
>CH002725.1:173881-211931 GCA_000149265.1 Ciona savignyi
CCCCATTTAAGGAATTTTTTTTTAATTTGATGATCAGTTAGGTGTAGATAAGGCCCCAGTCCCTTACTCAAGGACACAACCAATTACCAGTTATCGCTTTTACACAACTACCTTTTGTATTTTCCCACCACCTTTTCTGGTAAAACGAACAATCTTAATCAACTACCTAATGATGAGTAACTTATTAAAAAATCATGCTCTTAATACTTAAAATTCTCAGTTCAATAAATATGTACTACACGCTTTTCAATGCAAGTAATAAAATAGTTAAACCATGTTTGATACACTTACTTTCAGCATATTACATAGACATCATATAACAAGTAATTGATAAAGGGGATCTTACAGTCACAACAATAAACCGAGTTCTAAACTAAAGTTTTTGTGGTTCAGCATTAAAACAATTGTGTTACCTACCCATAAAAGAGCAAAACAACTCAAATGTTTTTTTACCTGTTATTGAATGTACATGCCTATTCATCTCAGCTTCAATAATTTTCATTCCACTTTTTTCTTTTGCTGCAATTCGAAATACCAGTAAAAGAGATACAAATTGTCTTAACTAGTTAAAACCTTACTAACAATCCAAACAGAACATATTACAGATAACAAAATTGTTTACAAAGACAAATACTCCTATGATAGGATAGGATAGGATTTTCATGTTTATCCCCATGAATAGGAAAACCAAGGGGGTTAACGCACATGCAATCATCAGATAACGTTGCGCCCACCGCCGGGTTACCGGAGCTATTGCAGTATGTTATATAGAATACACCCATTCCTTAACTTTTGTAAAACCCATTAATTCGCTGGTTAAGGCAATGTTCGTTAAGTGTCTTCACGGGGACACAACCGACTATCTTGCGACCAGTTTCGAACCTACAACCCTTCGGTTGAAATGCGTCGCACTATACCACCAGACTAACCAGTCGAACCAGAATGATTTCTTATTTTTCAAAAAAAAAAATATTGGTTATACATATGCCTAATCTTTCTTTATTGTTATAGTTATGGTTAGTTGATTGGTTAATATTAGTGTTGGGGACAAGTTAGAATTAGATTTCCTGCTTACTGAGAATTTTCTCTAATCACTTTTTCTCCTTTTCAAAACACAATTAATTTTCTGATATAAAATGATTAATCATGATAACATACAGATACAGTAGATTCCTAGATGCGTTAATATTTGCAATACTTTTGCCATTTGAATTATAATCAATTCGGACGAATTATACAAATACTGATTAATTGTTACATGCTACATTTTTAAGGGTCCTTTAAACGATAGATTTCTTCCATCTTTTAAAATTGTGAATGTGGGCAGTGCCGCAGTGGTAGTGGCTGCGCTGCCTTTCTTTAAGACTTTTATTAGAATGTCCTGGACAAAGTATTCGACACGGAAAAACATATCCTAAAATGACACATAATAATTTAGTAAAAACTTTATTTGTCCATAAATCATTATGGTTATGTAATTAAAGGTTTCAGGCTATATATATATTTACCTTTCTTTTAACCAATATGCCATGGCGGCATGGCTGACTGATAAAACCCAATGTTTTTAATGTGAGTTTTGAATTCTTTTGAGGAAAGTGTTGACAAATCCCTCTCATTACACACCATACACTTATTTTCGGACATATTGGATATGGCATCATGATCTCCAAGGTGATATCAAAATGTATCGTACTCTTATTTTCTAACCAACTTAACGATATTTGGCAGTCAAATCTTTAAGAATTTGCTGAAATAAATACACCTAATTAAAACCAATGCGCTATTGTTTTCACATAAAAACTATTTCAATCGAATTCAAAGAAATTTTAGTCAGGAAGCTCCTCAATATTCTTAGTCATCTGCAACACTATTCAGAAACATCTTTCTATTACCTTCGTCTGATTAAAATCAATGCGCTCTTATGCTGTTTTAAAAAGTAACTTGTCGCCTCTAAAAAAGTGTCGTGTCGCCTCGAAAAAGTGGCGTGTCGCCTCAAAAAAAGTGGCGTGTCGCCTCGAAAAAAGTGGCGTGTCGCCTCGGAAAAAGTGGCGTGTCGCCTCGAAAAAAGTGGCGTGTCGCCTAAAAAAAAGTGGCGTGTCGCCTCGGAAAAAGTGGCGTGTCGCCTCGGAAAAAGTGGCGTGTCGCCTCGAAAAAAGTGGCGTGTCGCCTCGGAAAAAGTGGCGTGTCGCCTCGGAAAAAGTGGCGTGTCGCCTCGAAAAAAGTGGCGTGTCGCCTCGAAAAAAGTGGCGTGTCGCCTCAAAAAAAGTGGCGTGTCGCCTCGGAAAAAGTGGCGTGTCGCCTCGAAAAAAGTGGCGTGTCGCCTCGGAAAAAGTGGCGTGTCGCATCGAAAAAAGTGGCGTGTCGCCTCTGAAAAAGTGGCGTGTCGCATGCGTCATTTTTTGGTGAACAGCCCGTCTCAAAACTATTAGTGCGATAAGCATATTATAAACATAGAAAAACAAAATAAATATTTCACAATAAAAGTATGAGTATATCTAATGCCTAACTTTTATATTATTAATATTTCAGGCAAAAAAAGTTAGCGAGATGATTTTGTTTAAATACAAAGTGGGCATTAGCGTATTGCATCGACTATAGATCTATGGGTAAACTGGCCCTAGACTACAGTCATATATAGATAGTGGTATGTAAACAAAAACAATTTAATGATGCAGAGATGCCAGACAGGTTTTATGTTGGATCCCTGACCCGCACGCTCTTCTGGGCAGCATGGTAGCCTACGGTTTGCCACAAGACTACACGGATCAAGTTATATATGTTTAGTGACTTTGCGTAGAGAAGCCATCAAGAGCATCCTGTTATTTCCTAAATCAATTCCGTGCCTTTCCGTAGAAAGGGATAAATCGCTGATATGGTGTTTCAGCATGTTTTAGTCAACCGATGCAGCCGCTTGATGGCAGAGCGGGGCTAAATTTGACGAAAATCGCATCCTTGCGAAATGTTTGTGGCCGAATTGTTGACGCGACCGACCGATTCATATTGCGATTCTTATATATATATAAAAACGGTGTTAATAAAGAACTTCGTAAAACATGTGTCCATGTCGAATACATGGTTTGTAAACTGTTTCTGACTTTGAAGGCAAATTTACAAAAGAACCTCATATTTTTTGTGCTGATAATGTAAAACCGATTGAGTGCTTAGCGATCAATATTGTATTGCTATAAACGCATATAGCGAAAATAAAAGAAATATGGATTTAGAGCTTCAACTGGTAACCAATAAAATTAGTGCCTATACTTTCATATATTCAAATTACAATATAAAAACAATCACAAATATATGCTATAAAAGGGACAATTCGAAAAAAGATCGATTGTTTTTTTTAATGCAAATGGTTGACCTCACACGTTTTTCAGGTAATTCTGTTTTTAGTTTTGCGCAATAGTTTTCCGTTTTCGCTGATTTAGTGACCCGTACCGCTTAACTGAGACATCTTCTCTTCACGATGTTAGGCTTACCAGCAGTGAAATATTGCGCAACACCGGGTATGATTCACCCGCCTATCTCGTCGAGCTAAACGAAGCGAAGAGAAGCGAAGTCCTAAACCTGCTAATAATCTATGTCCAGCACTTGAGTCCGAGACGCTAAACAAACATCTCCGACAAAAGGTGATTCATTTATAAAACCGATCAATCTTTCTTAACCCCCATCGACCGTCATAATCTCTAAATTCCTTCAGTTTTTAGCTGTGTCACTTTTAAAATGGGCCGCAATATCATCAAGCTAAATTTAGAACACAAAAATGACGGATCTAAAGTATTATGAAGCAGAAGTAAACTCGTCTCAAACAATCGTTGGTTTCTGGTTAATGTCTCGTTTCTTTTCTTACATATCTGATATTAGATAAACAAGGGTATAGAAAAAAGGGTGACCCAGTCAACTGAACCCCTTACAAATGAACCCCTTACAACTGAGCCCCTACAACTGAACCCCTTTACAACTGAACCCCTTTAAACAGAACCTTTTTAACTGAAAAGGGGGGTTCAGTTGTAAAGAGGGTCAATTGAAAATGGGTTCAGTTGTAAAGGGTTTCAGTTTAAACGGGTTCAGTTAAAAGGAGGTTAGTTGTAAGGGGCTTAATTGTAGGGGTTCAGTTGTAAAGGGTTGAGTTGTAAGGGTTCAGTTGTAAGGGGTTCAGTTGTAAGGGGTTCAGTTGTCATGGAACCAGAAAAAAGTTTATATTGATTGATCGGTTTGGCGCTTACAGCGTGGTTATAGTGGGAAGCCTGTAATGAAGGATCTCTCTAGGTTTTCATAGTATTGTTCGCACCCAGTATATTTATTACACTGTGTTGTACCAAATGTTGGTTTTGATAGTTCAATAGGACTAGATGTTAACTAACGGGTTAATGTGAGTGCTATATATATTTAATTCAATTGGCATGCTTTAAAATACCCAGTAAATTAACCGCATAAGTTAGCTCAACTTAAATGTTATACAATTTCTTGTATAGCGTTAATCAGAATGTCTTGTTTAAACTAACCCATTCGAAATATCCGATCTACAGTTAATGTTTAACCCTTCTTCCGTATACATAGCCTAATAAACACAGGTAGTATAAACACTCAAATGTGTGCTATGTCCTATTTACTGCGACCAAACAGCCAGAACAAATTACCTTCTGATATTATAGCGAGAGATAAGCAATAAACGCAAACGTTCTAGCGGTTAACTATTTACAGCCGAGGTCAATCGCATAATCTATACTTTAGATACCGTTAGCACAAATAATAAAAATTTTAATGCGGAAACAGTGACGTGTGTACTCTTTTATTTCTGATATTTGTTTGTTTTTTCTGGTAACAATGGAAGTATCCCTCTTAATTATACAAGGATAACTACCAACCATGCTGTTTATATCAAGGCCTTACACACCTAGCAAACATTTTCAACTGATATTATTTTTATTTTTTGTCCGTATTTCGGATACCGTTTATAGGTTGTATGATCACTTAAGTGTTTTTGTACATATATACCTATTGTCCATTTGTAAGGTTGCAGGAGCTATACATCGCAGGATGTGAGTGTTGCGCTAATTGATGCCATTTTGAAATAAATATTTGCTCATTGAACCAAGCGCTTCGCCTACTTAACATTGACCAGTGTGAGCGTAAGCCGTAGGTTTAGAAACTCCCCGATCTGCAAACCTAGTAAGTTGTATAGCCATTTTATTATCACTCCTCTTTTTGTGCGCGTACGCTCCCAAGCCAGTTTATTAGAAAAACAAACCAGCGGTGCGCGTGTATGGACCGGACCTGAGACACAACCTCCATCAAATTAGAAAGGTGCTCATTAACGTTTCAAACTATAAATTGTCGGTTGTCTGAAGTCCAATAAAAAAAGGATATGACATTGCGCGTGTAACTCTTACTCACTTTTTGTTGTCCTTTCTCTTAAACTTGGCTACTAAATCGAAAACTGTGGTAAAATGATGGACGTTTTTATGGCCTTTGCCGAAAAGTGGTAAAACCCATCTTTATTTGAGATTTTCTAGGTAGTTGTTGTGATTTAATGCCCCAATTTGTTGTTATAATTGCACTTTAGTTTTACTGATTTTAACACAAATACAATATTCAATAATCGAGCTGTTTATCACCACTTTCTTACAATTGATCATGAAAAAACACAATGGATACGAATCGGATTTCTAAGGCATGTCTGTGACGTTGATGTTGTTTTTACCGAGGAGAATTCGATCCGTATCGAATCGAATTGACCGCAATGGCGAGTTAACCAGGAACAATGTGCTGTAAGATGTTGAATTACAGGTTTGTACGTCATAGACCCAGAACAATGGCGATGTGCCGTCATTAAAGATAAAGTTGGAAAAGTGTAAAAAGAACACAGCAGTCTTCGGTATATTGCTGCTGGTAATGAAAAAGTCTACCATCTAACTTCTATTTTAAGCGTCTACTGACGAAGCAACATTCTACGCTTGCCAACTTTAAGTAATCATAGCCTATTACAAAACCAACGTCTAGGTAATCCAATATCTTTACTTCTAATCGACGAAAATGTCAAAAGCTTAGTGTTGTACATTAACGAACACCGCGAAAGCTGTATGTAAACACTGCCAACACCATACTGAGTGGTGTAGTTAAAGCAATATCGCCCAGCCATCTTAACGAACTACGGTT
The DNA here is from genome assembly GCA_000149265.1 of Ciona savignyi. Taxonomy (NCBI): domain Eukaryota; kingdom Metazoa; phylum Chordata; class Ascidiacea; order Phlebobranchia; family Cionidae; genus Ciona; species Ciona savignyi. Next base: position 180,044 of record CH002725.1, read on the forward strand.
AAAGACAAGTATGATTAATAACTTTTTCGGCGGTGAGTGTAGTTAATAAACTACTGCAAACAAAAGCCTTTTGTCTGAATAGATATTAAACTCGCATGACCCTAAAAGATTTTTATCGGGGGTTGTCTATTTGCGGTTGTCCTTTAATTTAAACTGGCTGCAGCAGGTGAAATTGCATAATCAATAATCACATGAAACATCCCGAAATAAATTGTTTACTGGTTGGACAAAAACATTTAGGTTGACTATGAGTTCATTACTTCTATATGATGAGTTTGAAATAGCATCATATTCCGTTGTGACGTCACGGAGTCAAGTGGTTTCAACCAATCAGTATAAATGCAAAAAAATATGACGTCATGACCAATCTATTCAATGACTTCGATTTTTTAATAGACGGATGATGAGTTCAAGCAATTTTATTAGCAAGCAATTTTATTAGCTTGAGCCTTGCTCAAGCAGCCTACTTTTTTACCATACCAAGTTTCGAACTTTGGCTTCTCACTCTGTCAACGTTAACTGGTATGCTGCATAAGGCAGTTTCGTTAATCGTTAGTTTTGTTGTTATATCGTTATTTTTGTTGGCATGTCTGTGACGTTGATGTTGTTTTTACCGAGGAGAATTCGATCCGTATCGAATCGAATTGACCGCAATGGCTAGTTAACCAGGAACAATCTGCTGTAAGATGTTGAATTACAGGTTTGTACGTCATAGACCCAGAACAATGGCGATGTGCCGTCATTAAAGATAAAGTTGAAAAAGTGTAAAAGAACACAGCAGTCTTCGGTATATTGCTGATGGTAACTAATCGTTAGGCCAAACAACCGTTTTTGTGTTTGGTAAAGGCTGATTTGGATATCTTCATCGTTGTGTATAACGGTCCAAACCTCTCCAATAACCGTATCGCCGGGACTAAAAATATCACATTCCAACACCATCAACCATTCACAAGTGCATACTTCAAGTCCTTGTGTGCCATAGTTAAAAGCGTATAGTCTATTACAGTACTTCCGGCTGATTCATAAAAGTCATGCTCAAATAAGCTGGTCGGAGTATAAGTGACACTGCAGGAAATTACAGTAAAATGAAACGAACAAAATTAGTTCGCAATTTCCCTTTTCGAAAACACTTCAGCTTAAACTAAAAGTGTTAGAATAAAATAATCCATTTAAGATGTTCTAATGTGCACTCTTAATGATAAGAAAACGAGATAGACCTCTGCGCGTTTTGTATAACTTATACGAACGACGAGATATGCCTATTGTTAAAAGTAATACGAGAACGCAATTGAAAATGATATCCCTCCTACTGCGCATGCGTGGCCACCTCGAAGGATGCGAAAGGTCAACATAACAACAAGATTTGGTGAATGATGAGTATCCGATGATGTTGTTGTATGTGGGTTGCCCATCAACCTTTTGAGGTTGGATTCTCTTTTCTAAGGAATGAACAAAGTTGCTCAATTCACAAAATTCCATATAGCTGATGGGTTATGAATGATTCCAGTACCCACCTCCAAGTATCGGTTTACGGTGCATATCAAATTCCACCTTTAGCTATTTTTAAAGAGATATCTTCACACATGAATTTTATGAATGAAGACTACACCAAGATAAAATATAAACTGTTTTGTTTTGTAAGGCATGCGTTATAGATAAAGGCCACGTTAGTTACAAAGGATTGCGGTTAATAACACAAACTCTAAATTTCTTTCAAAACATCAATTATGATGTTTAAGTATATACATATTAGAATAATAATAAAAAGCAATGCTGACGCGGTAATATTTTCGTATTTAAATCAATTATATGGTGATTATAATACATACGGTGCCCTTTATAGTGAAATAACTATTTATCCGCTCTTTTATTTCTAAATTTGACCATTATTAGTGAATAAATTGATATAATATGCCTGAGAATTGACCAGCAACATTTCCAAAACCCGGGAAATTCCATTCCTATTTTAAAACTTGGACTGGTTGGATAGTAATTTGAAATAACTACACGACTCAAAACATGACATTAATAATCCAATTACTCTGCGGTATGTACGCATTTGAAATGTTGGTGTTTGAGTTACCAATCATAAACCACCGTAACGATAATGATCAACTAAATTGGGTTGGGCGATTGCTAATTGCTCAGTGCGCTAAATACACCCATTTTGTGGAACAGAATTTTAGGTTTATTTTTTATAGCGTTTGGAACTTTTGCATTAAACACTAGTTTGAATGTGGGCTTTTTGAAAGGTATTGAGGTTCATTGCAGCATTATTTCGTGGCTCCGATAATTATAAAGTTCATACAGTGCTGGTCACATATTATCTCTTAGTGTCGCCATATGTTATCTGATTATTATGTCATGTATCAGTCATTGAAAAATGTCGCCGAACGGTTATTTCACAACTACACTGTATATCCATGTAAAAACGAAAACCATTAAACAATTTTTCGCAGGCTGCATTCATGAAAAATAAATAAAAATATATGACAATAGCGTATATTGTAATTTGACAGGTTACGGGGTAACACAGCCGACTTTTTTACTATCTCCCGGGAATAAACATGATGAGACAAGTTAATCAAACCTGTTGTCATCCGTTGTGTCAATTTGTGTCTGGGGTCATCAAACCCGATGTTTTTCGCACTTTGTTTACGGTACAGATTTCGGTGAGTCAGTGGGATTTTTAAACCGCTTTCAAGCGAATAAACAAGCTTTTGAGAACAACCAATTAAATTTGAATTATGCCCGTGACCGAGATGACACTGTATCTGATTATTGTGATACTTGGGTAATTACGACAACAGTCTTCAAACTCGTTGATTAATGCGAATTCTTCGGCGAGTCATTTTTAAATTTAGAATTTCCGTAACTCCCTTATTGCAGCAATTTTACACAAAAAAACGGACTGCTATAGTGACGTCACGATTTGGGGATAAACATGTTTACCGCAAAAAATGTGACGTCCACGCAGGTCCGTACTTCCTCTGATATAGGACATATATATACACATAGATATATCAAATGATTTTGGATTGATGGATGTTTCATTTTAAGATGAAAGGCGGATATTTTTACACTGACATATGTGTATGCCAGTCCGTACACACGTAAAGTTTAAAATAAACCCTGATTAAAAAAACATGCTTTGACATTTTTCGTCAATATATACATAGTGCAAAATGAATAATATATTAATGTTCATTTTTCTCTTGCAATCGTTTGGCATAACTATAAAAAAAAAACTTAAAGTGATATAAATTAGTTCAAATAGTCCATATCTTGGTGAGGATCTTGTAAAAATATATAATCTGGTAAATCGCTGATTATAAATATAACAACATATTCCGTTTTACCATGATCGTATCCGTGAGCGGTTGGTTCACCCGTATCAATATTCGATCGTTTATAATCATCATTTAAACGAAGCAAAGTGTTAAATCAGCCACACGTTCGAAGTGAAAAGATCCAGGTCGAGATGACATTATACAAAATACCACTATATGCGACATTGATGTATAAACACAACCTGTAATCAACCGGTTTAGAAAATGTGCCCAGTGAGTCCGAAGTTCAAAAATGATACAACGTACCCAGCACAAAGTATCCCGGTGTTTTTTTATTATTCATATAATCATATAATTTATTGAAAATATTGAAAAATGTTACTACAAAAACTGCTGTGATGTTGTCATGATATTTTAAAGAATGCTTGAAATTAATATGGTTACTTTTATGATTGAGTGGTTTTATTTCTAGATTGCGTTGTAAAATATAATTGCGATGTTGGTGATATACGACGTAAACAGTACGCTGGTGTGTTTTGTTTAACTATAATCTTTTTTTGTTTCATCACCCATCTCCCGAAACCTCCTTTAGCCTGTCGAGAACACCGTTTGGTTTTTTGTAATTCGCTTTTGTGAAGTAAAGTTGGAACTTTTATCGCGTGTAACAATAACAACAACTGTGTATAGCCGAACGGTCAACGCGACCTACTGAATTACTCTTTTAAATAATAAACGGACTTCACAAATGATCCCATGGTCACTGTTTCGAAACCAAGTCCTGTAGAAAAATATACCTGGTGTAAAACAACGTTTCGTATGAAACGAGCGGTTGAAGAGCCGACCAATTTACCCTGCGAATAGTATAATAATGCCCACCAGTAAAGCGTGGCTGGTGACCCGGTCCTCAGAAATAACTCGAAGCAATGAGGGTTAAAAATTAATTAATTAAAATGATTACCGGCACGTAGGTGTGTTCAGGCAGCCTGGGAACAGTACGACCGATAAAAACAACATATAATGTAAGAAAACAGACGGTGAGGACCAAGTATGGTTCGCAATCCAAAAAAAAACAGGTTTCTGGTTCTCTTCTCCCTAAAATATATATGTCAAATCCGGTGACAGAAGAAATAAAACGATAAATTACAAGAAAATTGACGTGATTTGGATCAGATTTAAAGGATTTAAAAATGCGTCATAAAAATAGGAAAGTTTCGCGAAAGTGAAGAGAAAAGAAGATTCTACTATCGAGTTTAAGTTGATTCGGCGAAAAATCTTGACACTCAAGGAAAGTGACACTTTGCTATTACTATTCCTTGTAATAAGATTGTCAGTAATTTAAGGTGGGGTATGATTTGGCCAGGCTACAACAAAATATAATTATTGGATACTTTGGAAACATCTTATTTTCAAGAAGGTGGTTTTGGAGAGATAAAAATGAATTATGTTGTCTTTTGCCTGTAATTCCTTGAAAACCTTGTAAAATGTCTCAGATTTGTAACTATTCTTCAGTCTTACCGTTAACCTAAAATTATGGGTGATGTCGGGTCAATGTTTTTCATTTCATGGGTGTTAAACAGCTGGTGTTGCAGCCGTTTTTGAAGGTCAAATGGAAATCCATCTATTCCAAATTATTGAACAGTCGATATTGTCACACTCGAAGAAAATTTCAAATTGTTTAACGTCCTGTGTGGTACTGTTGTGTCACATAAAGACGTCTTTTTAATCGATAACTTATTAAGTAATTTAGATCAATAGCTTGGAAAACGTTTTAATAATGGTGAAATAATTATCAATGGTATGACGAAAAACGACTCATTTATTATGACCTTATTTATAAAATATCTTCTTATCATGAATTTGAATAGCCTACTTTTTGTTGGTTGCTTTAATAAACTCTATATTAATTGTAACGCAGACCTGGCATTGTATATTTTTCTATTTTGTCTTCACAGACATATCTATTCAATTATCTTGGTTTATACGAGCATTTTTATTGCAATGATCCTGTATTATTACAAGGTTAAATTACATTTTCTCGTGGTAAATTATAAGTACATTTAGGTAGTGTAAAGGGACCAATAATATACGAACTATTAAAATAATATATATGTGGGTAACACAAATATTCAATTTTTGAAAATGAAGATCATTTTACAGAAATTAATTTTATTGAAAAAAACTACCGATCATGCGACCCTTACTTTTTACCTAAGCTCAACTGCAAAATATTGACATCAATGGTAGTTTGTTGTGCAACACAGCCTATTGTGATGTCATATCAAGTTTGTTAACCAACAAAGATTAGGGGAGATAATACTTTCGAACAACAGTTAATTTACCATATTATATAGCAATCTCGCTTGCAGCACTGAAACCACTATTTATCAAGCGTACATAATGGAGCTTTTTGAGTTGCTAAGTCGATATTCTTAAACGTTCGGTAACCTTTTACCTGGTACCTCTGTCGTTTTCTCAAAAAGTTGGCAGTGGCAATTTGTTTTCTGTGTACAGTGCGTTTCTCGGTTAAAAATCGGTAATTGTTAGAAAACACTTTCCCGTGAGAAGCGGTTTATGTTGTGATTGTGATTTCATGAAGTCGTGCCAGTCGTCAAACTCAGTAAGTCACCACCGATGGTAAGTCGACCTATAAACACAGTAATCAGGTTTTCGCACGCGACCGCCATTCAACCCAAATGTTTTGATACAAAAATCCCACTCTGACGTCACGACACACTCTACCTTTCCGGTGAAATTTACGGAAGGCTGCTTGCGAATTGAAATCGTTTATGCCGTTGTACCCGAAAAATGCTTTTAATTTTGGTTAAACATTGTAAAAAACACATTACAAATGCACTATATCAGTTTAGTGATGTAGTCCAATCGCTAATGAAAATCGCAGAAATATGAAATTCCACGTAATAAAAACCTAACTTACGTGTTTCGGCAAGGTTACTGACGCAGGAACCTAAAAAACCGCGACTGTTGAACTTATAAGGAAGATTTAACCTATGATCCCTCGTCTATTTTCCGCAGTGTGCGAGCAGCTAGTTAGTCGGCCCGGGCATAATGGGTTCTTTGATACGAATCTTCTGTTTCGTATATGTTTACGTTAATTCTGATAAGCGGCGAATCGACTCTCACGCGAAGTAGTAAAAACATATACACAACAGCCTTCAAGTTCAATATTACTGGCAAACAACTGCCATATATGGGCCATCGTTATCACAGAAGCATAAACCACGTTGGCGACACACAACATCCCCGCAGCAAAAGAACCCTGGCACCAAGGTCACAAATTTAGACCTATATGGGTTTGCAAATTGGGAGACGTAAAATACATGCAACAATTTTTTCATGCTTTTGATATAATGTATTTAGTAGTGCTAAATACATTATATCAAAACTTATGTGGTGCACTGAAGAAAGGCAATGTCCAGCTAGGCTGTATAGTTTATGCCTCTAAATATTTTCCGACCTATATCCGATTTGTTCGAACGCATTCGTTAAAAGAACTAATATTAGTATTTTTTGAGGGGGGGGGCTATTTTTTAATAAAATGTTTAAGCTTAAATATTATTCGCATTTTTTTACGATGCTCTTTAACAAGGTGGTCGATCGTTGATCTGCTACCAGTTACTATGTTGTGTGTTTGGCGTAATTTGGGTTTGTGTTATAACATGCTTGGATACGGTTCAATGATAACACGTCGCCGCCGCATAATGTTGCCGGGTAGAATGCCACTCGTATGCACGCAATGCGTGTGACATCAATCCACTGTATATTTGAAGAAAACAAATTGCGAGGGAAATGAAAACAGCTCTCTCACGACAAGTAACTTGCACTGGTGTCGGCAGCCGATACCCCGCCCATTTTTATTGCCGAATCACCGGCTCCAATTGATACTTTGAGAGTTGCGAAAACCGCAATTTCGGCATTTTGGAAAGTTCCGACACGACGTTACTCACGCATGGTCAAAATAAAGGATTATACTAAATAAACATATTCACGGTAGTACATTTTGGAAGATTTTATTTCCCGAATGTACAGCCAATATATTTCTTTGCACTTTTTTGAAAGATTAGCACAAAATTGTATTTCTTCATTGCAACAATAAACAAGTGACTATTGCATAAAAAACAAAAACAGTATTGGAAAATGATTAGTGTACCGAAAAATATCTGAACAAAGAAATCCTAATTTCTCGTCGCAGACAGAAATTTTCAGAATTAAAAAAGGCAGACCATAATAATCGTCTGTGAAATATTTCTTCTTTGTAACGTCGTCTCAATCCACAATGAGAATTTACCATAAACACATTAATCAACCCAGATACCTTTCTCCCGTTTTTTGTTAAATGTCACGGTTTTGTTTGTGGTCACGGCTGGGACTCGCTTCAATGTTCTCCAATCGAGGAGAGGCCGAGTGGATATAAGGAAAGCTGCCATTTGACCGTATTGTACTGTCAAGAAGGTTATATTTTCCATTTAAGGTTTACACGTTCTCATTGAATCCAAGCAACGTGCGTCATCTTCGGTCTTCTTGAAAATACAAAAAGGGCGACTTGTGAATCGAACTCAAAACCTATCTCTTACCACGACTGGGCGAAATATCCAGTCTGCACTGGAAAACAAGAGATAAAAACAACGCATTTAAGGCAGATTAAAACAATGATCTACATTACAAGCAAATCTAAATAAACCTTTGATTAAGAATACCGCAAAATGACTAGAACTAATATTTCGCCCATTTAAAATAACATAAACAAACTCTAATTTTAGGTTTCTCGGAAGTCACCTAAACGTATACCCAGTTTTACATAACATGACGATTATAGGCTAATAGTATATACACTGTGGTTTAGTACAATCATCCCTAGTTGAAATATCTGTGTAATGCGGACATTTGTACATTTTCTATAAACATGTTAAGATTTTCGGATATTTGTAAATAACCAACGTGGTTGTGTCTCCAGGTTCATGTGATATACCTTCTACCTACATTTGTCTATATGTCAATGCGTCATTTATAAGAGATATTAAAGAACCCAGTTAAATTGAAAACACACGAAAATGGAATTGTCCAATATTTCCGAGTGTGTATGCGGTAACCGAACCCTCGGACGACTGCCGTGCTGAATCAAGTAAATTTTACCCTAAATAAACCATGTTAATCTAGATTTGTATATGTATTTTTAACCATCCCCTATAAATATAACTGGGAACCAGTTATGAGATGTAAAATGAACGGTACACGTCAAGTTTGCGATTACATCTCAATTTGGCGGAAATCGGTGAAAATAAAGATTTCCAAGAATAACTCCGTTTTACCTTTACTTTATTTTAAGCGAACTAGAACTGAAAAACCGAAAAATCTTTAAACGTCACACATTTATATCTCGAAAAATGATAATTAAAAATTCCGGATATTTATTTTAACAATTGGTATACATAATAAATAATTTATTTATATATTAATAATTAATTTATTCTGATAATCAAGAATCATGAGCTAACACACGAGTTAAGACTATATGTATTTCCAGCATATGTTCAAAAAAACAACATACTTCAATGATGTAAACAATGTACATGTCGAAAGGCCAAAACAGATCCTATTAAGGAACGATTACTAAAAATCACAAAATTCAACTCAAATGCGGTAAACCAACATGGCTCTTAAGAATTATTATCAAAACACATTTACATAATCTGTGCGTCATTATAGGTCTAAATCGGAATGAAATAAGCGCTCAATTGTTTTTTTGGCCGTAAATTTTGCTGTTATGATAAATTATTATGTAACCCGGGACATTGGTTATGTAACACTGAATAGAATAACCCGAAATATGAACTGGTAGGGAATTAAACGGGTAAGCACTTGACTGAAAAGATATGTCGCGGGGTGGTAATGAATACATTATTGATGAAGCTGGCTAGATAAGTCCAACCAATTCTTTAATTACTACTCTGACACTAGAATTCCCATTTTTCGGGTTCAATCTTGTATTTCAACAGGTACGACCTGTAAAACAACATTGTAAATATAATTTGACGTAAAGATATTTGTCAATTCCTTCACCCATTAATTGGAAATCATTTCTCCTATGTTAAACTGTTGATTCACATGTCGTATTTCTGGTTTGTCTACATAATAAGAGTGGCTCCGAAATTATTATTTTTGTTAACTCCCGTCAATGATTTTTGCTAATTTTATCAATAAACAGATAAAACGACCATTACTTGCTATGCATGCCACCACCCGCAACATTGTTTTAATAGACAAGTCCAATGGACAATGAAAAGTAAGTCACTTCGTCTGTTCGGTTAGCTCAATAGTGAAGAGCGTCTCCAATTTACAGACAGAGAGTTGGTTTTGGGCTTTTTGCCAAGGCACATAGAATACGTCACCTCTGATCAGTGGATTATTGGGTTCTACTAAACTGAAAGAACTTTTAAACTATATTTACAGCCCACTGTATAGCTCTGGTAACGAGCCTGAGGGTTTGAGGTGATAAAGATTGTCCGTCTGATAACTCTTTCACGATTTTTTGATTCACATGGATGAAACATCAACATTCTATCCTTAAATGTTTATCAACAATTTGACAAGAGGTATTTAGTGACAAAATTCTAAAAAAAATGTTTGATCTTTTATTTATGTTATTTATATTATTTATATTGTTTAAATATTCGAGTATCCTGTTATTCTGGTAAAAATGGTTATCAATATTTACAATAAACATAACAAATATTGTCCCGGCAAAACACGAATTATGGGGACTCGGATTCGTTTTCTAAATTTGACCCAAGATTAAATCAGATTACGGCGTCATTAAATTGAAAAAGTGTTCCTAAAAACAATAAGTATCCTTCCGTCAGACAGTATACTAACAACCGGGCGAATTCGCCGGAATTCAGAATTTTCTCCTTTTTATTGATCAGTGACGTTAACTCCGAGGAATGCATATTTATTAGTTCCACATCCGATCAAAAATCAAAATAAAAATATCGTAAACATAAACCACACGATCAATGCGTGCCTCCTTAAATCTAATTAAAATCGGTACAAGCATGTGTTTCAAGGCTCGAAGGTTTACAAGCACGATCCTTTTTCGATAATCGCCGACGTCTTGATGTCTTATCGCGGCACGTCGAACTGAAATCACCTTGGCCTTCTCACGCGAAGTAGAAACAGTGTTGCCCATTAACAATCTTGAATGGAAACACTGAAAATACAGTAACCAAGATAAATAGCTTGAGAATAAACCCCTGTCAAAAGGGAGATTTGCTTAAATTTGTTTCATTAATCAAAGTCTATAGGGTAGATAAACAAAAATGAGTTTATCGAATAACTGTGCCTTGCATCCGGCTTTCCACTTATTTACGTGAAGCGATTACATCACAATATTATAGAGCCGCCCGGCGGAGATTACAATTATAAAGTTGAAAAGTTCGTTCGTAACTGGGACGGAAGGTATAATACGAAAAGTGTAGTTGTTTCAGAATACTGGTATTTTGCTGATCACATGTACTTAATCACGAACTTTAGCACTTGGGTTAGGAATTGATGTCGTAAAGTGGAAGTCATTTATATGCGTGTTTATCTACCCCGATACCGATAAGATTATTTTTTGGTCATAATTGTTTTGCACTGTTTATATGCAAAAGTATTTGTTTAAAAATATCTTTATTAGTTGGAAACAGTGGTGTGGATAAACTTGGACGGTTACATAATTATGTAGCATGACAAGGCAAAATCGTGTTTAACTTTGTATTTATTTTCATGGATAACTGTACAAAGAAAACAAGAATTAAATCAACCTCACGACTTGACAGTGTTTAGTAAACAAAAGAAGATGGCAAAATGGGCGCGTCCAACTAAACGCGATGCTCGATCGTAATTTTTCTCAATAACTCCGGCGTTTACAACACAATCAGTCAAATGCCACTTCGGATTGGGTATGTTGCAGCTAACAACGATAAATTCAAATTTGCGGCAGACGGTTTGAAATACCGTTTCATTTTTCATAGAAATCATAATCAAATGTTTTGTTTTATGTTTATAGGCATTTTTAAGATAGCGCATTATAAAATGTGGACTTTTTTGTATATATTAAGGTCCTTTAAGGCTGGTTTCTTTTAAAAACACTATAAAAACCCTTATAATTTTGTTTTTAATTTAAAAAATTGATATCAGTTTTTTTAATAAATTTGATACTGCAAAGCACAAAACATATGCAGTAAATTGAGTAATTGTCAAATATATGATGATCCACCATCAGAATACAGTTTGTCTATTGTATAGTGTGGTTGCCGGATATTATACATACAGCGTGTGCTGAGTAATGGATTATTAATATATTTTAACTTAAATCCGATCTTTGTTTAATAGCTTAGGTTATAGAGATCAAAGCAGAAATGCATAAATAATTCAAAATTCGAGGTCTGCAAAATTGTTTCCTTGTTTCCGCACGCTTACCAGTTAAACTGCACCACCATTGTTTCAATGTCAATTCGTCGTGGAGGTCATGCCAGTTAGGTCACAGACTGGAACCCTGGCCTAACTACTATATTCTACGCGTTTGTGTTTCCGGTCAAAAGATGAACATTTTAAATAGTTGGTTAAAAATACCAAAACTGAGTAGTGAGCACATTGTAAATTGTACTAACTGTAAATATGTAACACACTGTTTGTTATGACGCTCGTTTCTGCGTTGTCTTACTTCCCGTGTACGGAGATCACACAACATATACAAATACAAAACAATTCGCATTGCCATATATAACTTGGAATGACTTCATTTCCTATTTTTGCCTGGAGCGTAACAAATGGACTACTTCCAAATGCAATCGCTTTAAAACCGGATGCCCTTAATCAGAAATCAAATGACTGAAATTTAATTACCAGTCTGTAGTAAAACATTCGTTGGGCTTGACGTAATTAAATTCCGACGCAACGGATTTAATAACTACACGAGAAAGTCAGATGAGTCCAACCAACTCTTCTTTAAACGGTTTTAATTGTACAAAACAGCACACAAACGTTTATAGACCTTTAATTTAAAACTGTTTATCGATCAATAATACATCAAATCTTGCAACTATGGTAATTATTAATCTACAAATAAACTTAAAAAACGCATTTTGGTCGTCTTAAGAGCTATTAAATAAATATGTGGATTATGTAATTTTAAAAGACATATAAGCAACATTTGAAATTTATACACAAGGTTACTACTGTTTTAATTATTTACGTATTAGGCTTTATTACCCACATATACACAAAGCTTTGAAAAGATGGTAGAAATACACATATGTCAAGGCAAAATTGAATATGCCGTTTACTTCATCGGCAAATAATCAAAAACGACGAAAAAAATGTGCTAAAAAGTTGCTTCATTAAATACATCTTATATTTACACAAAGTCTGTCACGATCTGCTTGTGACGTCATAATGTCGTCTCATGTCTGATTGTTTGTGGACAAGAGTCATATCATGAAAACCAGAATCATTATGAGACCATCCACTCATTTAGAGTTCAAAAAGTGGTTCAATAAATTCACTATTTCAGCGATGACTTAAATGGCACTGTTTCAGTCGACTTGCAGAAATTTTTTAAGATGCCCTTTTTATTTGAAAGGTAAAACTCTACTGCGTTTCAAAGAAATACGTTCTAATTAGGGAGACTCCAGACAAAGAACAATTATATTACATCGTGTAGATTCGTATTGTTGGTATAATTAACTGCCCATTGCTTTTAATTACAATTTATCTTTGATCTAAAAATCACAGATGAAAAGTCTGTGATTACAAACACTCACAATTATACACAAACGGACGTCTATATCAAAGGATGCACAAGGACCAACTCAAAACATCAGCTCCGAAAATCGTGTAGGATACTGCCATTTCCCATGGATTACGTCATGTGGTATTACTGGGAAAGACTGACTGAAATGTTTAAGCAAGATATAAGTCTAAATATTTGCCGATTATAGAGCTTATCCGATTAATCTGATTCGTGCTGAAAGATGTGGTGCCCGATATTTGGGTAGGATGACCAATAACGGTACTTATCCAGATGGTGTTTTGTAACGTTCTTTACAGTAAACCAACACTACACAATTTTTAAATATAAAATACTAAATAGCATTAGATTTTAAATGGCACCAACTACGATTAAACTATTTTTAAACACAAAACAAACCATAATTGATGGCGGAGTGGTTAGTATTTCCGCCTCATATTGAAGCATTGTATTAAACAATCAGTTATGAACCTGACGCAGGTTCAAAAACAGGCTGGGTAAAAACATGTTGTTTTCATATTGTCAGAAATGTACTTCTCAAAAACGAAATGTTTTGGACATGAGTTTTCTACCCAAAGAAACAATGAGTATATTTGTAACAAAAAGCGGAAATGGGAAGGATATATGGACAAAGGTGAAATATTAAATTACGCTTGATTTTAATGGTTTTCAAAAGTAAATCCCTTTTAATTCAGTTTCAAAAGTAAAATCCCTCTTTTATAATATTAAAACATTGAGTAAGGACAACAACTTCGGATTATTGGAACATATGGCACTCATATGTACTTTAGTTCAAACGAGTTTTTGTCTGTGGCAAAACAATTTCGTTCGGAAACTGTTGATTAAACAACTGTGACTTGATATTTGTAGTCGTTCCTGCAGAAGTACTAGGCGGTTTCGACTAATTATAATGTGGAACCAAATGCATGAGTGGGTTGGTTATAATCACGTCGTTTCTGGTGAAATGGTTCTAAACAATTGCTCATTTTGTGCGACAACCGTGCCAGGATATTGCGTAGTGTCTAGTAATTGTGAACGAACAATGGATGACGTTCTAATTGAACAGTTAGCAGTTATAAACTCTTAGAAAACGTCTGCCAGGCATCCTATCCCAAATGTATGACAGTTTTTTTAACATTGAAGCATTTTGACAGAAAATGTATATTTATAGCATTATCATTACTTTAAATTAAACGATTAGCAACCGCCAAAAAAAGAGAAAGAATTACAAAAAATGTCACTCGAATACAATCCTTTTAGATTGGCATCTTAAACATACAAGTCAAACTACCACAAATCCAAATTATTTAGAACATATACAACATGCTTTTTTAAACCACACACTTATTGACCGACTAACGCGGGTATTGTCTATAAATGGACTACACAACAACTACTGCAACTTTGATGAAATGACTCTCCATAGAACACATGCGCAATCGGTCTTTAAAGTATCTAACCATTGTTAAAATTGTTTTCTATGTCAACGCTTTTAATGTTGCGTAATGCATTGGTTTGATTAAATACAAACATAGTACATCAGCGGTGTTATGAATGTGTTGACGTTTCAGCAATTGCGATTACTCAATGACTGGTATCAAGAATCGGTGGATGTTGCTGTTATTCCATCACAACGGTCTTCCGTCAGCCGATTGTGACCTATGATAAACGGATGTAATCATCGCGAAACCCCGCACACCAGTACTGTGTATGACACCGCGCTTTGCATTCATGGAATGACTCTTTAATAGAAACGCAGACAATGGCTTAACCGTGGGATGGATCACTAGCGTGGCTTGCTAATCACTCACTGCATGAATTCAATTCTATTTATATTTGACAAATACTGCCATTTACACAAATCGGAGGGTCCGTACAACACCTGGATACTGATCTGTTTGTGCCACATAAACACTTGCACCTGTTTTAATGTCTAAGAATAACGATACGATTAAACGAAAAATCACGTTTTTTTTAAAATTTCGTTTTATTTTTAAAAAATTATGTCGAGCAGAATCAAAGAAAAAGCAACAACAAAATTGAAACAGGATAAAACCAGCATGTAAGCTGTAACAGGGATCAAATGGCGCAACGATAAAAGAAGCAACACTTTTCGTTTAAAAATCAATTCATTTCTATGTGAGCTACCGCTGATGATGTCATTGGTTTAATGGCGTCAGCGCTATTACGTCACTCGAATAAATACGTTTGGTAATATTGAACTCGGAAGAAAATGCACAGTTAGTGTAACTACCCTCAGATGGGTATTCTCAGCTCGTTCAGCTATTCTCGTCGGCTGCTGTGATGTCACTAATTAATGACGTCATTTCTCCCTCGGGTGGCTTCATCTTACTTGATGTTATCTGTCGTCACAGTGAAACCGAAGTGACATTTTTCCGGCTATAATTACGACGTACTGTGTTACGTCAAATTGGCGTCTGGAGCTCTTAAGAGAGGTTGGGGAGAATGAACGCGGATCGCTGTTCCCTCTTCTTTCCGTGCATCACGGGAAGGGTGAGAGTGGGAGTGGGCGGAGGTGGCGACGTGAAAAATAGTGTTGGAGGAGGGACTTGGGATGCGGAGGAGAGAGGATCCTCAGTGGAAGAGGAGTATTCACCAAGTCCGAGTGTCTTCTCGAAGTCAAGGAGCTGTCCCATGAAGTTGAAGTTCGGCGAGACGTTGTTCTTTCTTTGTTTGACGAAGTCGTACGCGTCGTTGAGTGACCACCGTCGCTTCTGCATCAAGTAGGCAACCGTGACGGTCACTGAGCGACTGATGCCAGCTAGACAATGGACCAGCACTCCGCAGTTGTTTGATCGCGCTTCGTCTGGAGATCAAAATAAGACTTTAAATTAAATTGTCAACAAATAGTAGTAGCTTTGTTTATTGTATATTAATATTATACGCGCAAATCCCGCATCAAAGTAGTTGCATATTACCTTAACAGTTTCCGCATAGTCCCGGTTATTACAATCATAATAACAGAAAATGTCGAGCGGCGTAATAGTACGTATTTGCCTATCACAGTGGGTCGGATATCGCGACAAATATAGCCGTCGGGCGGGCGACCGGCTCCGACGTAATCGCCGTAGATTGCGCTTGTCAAGATAATGAAGCGGTCGCTCTCACGCGAAGTCACAAGATATCGCAGCATGCAATTGAAACGAAAACACCGGCGCATCTGGTGTAGCGAAGAGCGGGTTGCGAAAAGCGCCAGTATCTCGTGAGAGTCATGGAATGTTTCGGTTTTCGAATCAGATGTCATCGTTATGCTCCGGTGCCCTTTCTCGTTTCTTAGTAACCCTATTTCAAGTTCGATTACGCTCGACGTTGGCCTCGTTTCCTCCCAAGCGGAATGGCCAAAGTGATCGAATGGAGCCACGAAGTCTCCACGGTGGTTGTTTATTTCAACTTGAACTGAGCCCCCGATCGTGGGAAGGTGCAATACGATGCGTGTTAATAAGATTCCGGCGATTACTAGCTAAACGCACAATTGGACGGCGGGTTACGCTTTACCGATTTGAAGTTTTGTTGCAGTTGATAAAAATATTTTGAGCGAACACATCACAACTTGGGGTTCTTTTGTTCATTTTTGGGCAAATTTTGGGTTCTATTGTTCACTATTTTTTTTAGACACATGAACAAAAGTTGTCAAATATTTGAAAACTATTTTTAGATCCTTTCTGTTTTTAACACTGACTTCGCACGCGACTTAAAACTAAATTTAACACGAACGCCATCAGTTCAGCGAAACATAACAGGACTTAGTGTAAAGATATTGTATAGAGCGTATTAAACACCTTGGGGAATATACTAAGTGCGTCTGGATCTTTCCCCAGGGAAATTAACAATCCTTTTCTCGTTTTAATACGGTACTGAGGTTCGCGGGTTGTTTATGGCAAAAGGTTACTAGAAAATGTCAACTATCAATACATATGGCGCAAAACTCCCGTTTACTGAGGCGAGACGAGTACATGGTTATTACAATGGATGTATTGTTCCATTTTCGAGCAGTAGCTTAACAGACCCAAAACACCGCAGCGGCGAAAGACGATTTTCGTGAAAATACAACATTTAAAAACGTGCTGCTTAAGTTGGATGAGAGGTAGGATTATCCACTTAGCAATAAAAAGGTACAGTTCGTTTGCGGCCATGGTGCGCAGTGTGGAAGGATTGAGCGAGTATTAAATCTTCGGCCGGTGACACAAACTTCGCTGGTGGTTTGTACTCTAACCTACACCTGTGATTACCGTTGACAAGGAGATTTTAAACTGTCACCAAGTCGCCGTGCGTGACAACGAGCCTTTTCCCTACTTTCCAGTGAATTTAAATTGAAACCCAACCCCATTTCAGGTTAAACAGGGTTAGACAATAATACCGTCACGCCTATTGAATGGCTGTTACAAGGCGTGAATCATACAACTTTAAGTACACAATAGACCTTGCTAAATAGCGAGAATCACACTTGTTCTGCGGGAATTTTACAACAGGAAGGTGTTGACTTAACAAGTACGCAGTGAGGAAAACTCTATTCAACTTTGTTTTTCACGTCTTTTCAAATGAAATCGTAAAAAACACCCGGATCCTGTCGGCTATGACAGCAGGTGTAAGACGAGCGGGTTGCTTTTGATTAAAAACAAAGGCGGATTAGAATCTATTAGAGACAGTAAAACCGCTTGACCTAGTTTAAAAACGCGGAGGGAAGTCTGATATTTTAACGGCTGTTCTGAGCTCGCCCGAGGCGTGCTATCGCGTGACTGGACCAGATCCCGCGAGGCTAATCCGCCAGCAGTTTAAAGTAAACAATATGCCAAGAATGTTTAAGTTAAGATTTCGCCGATAAAAACCACACGACTTAGCTCATATCCGCATTGGAAACAAAGAACACAGCTACCTTGAGAGCGTATGCATAATGCATGCATGCGCGCGAATCGATTCAACATATCCGGCCGAAATAATAGAGCGGGATTTGCGGTATAAACGAATAAAATATTAAATCGATTAGCGGAATTTCAACTTACCGATAAACGCAATGCAGTCGGGGAAGAACTGGGATAGATTCTGGCTCCAGTGGTCGGTGATTGGGATCTGTTTGTACTTGTACTTCCCGTCCTTCTCGAACACGTTGGGTAGGTTCGGTGTGACGTTCAATATGTAGGTAATGTTGTGTCGGGCAAGTACGTCGGCGTTGGAGGCGTCTTTCGCACAACCGAGGAAAAGTCCTGGCAGGATTTCTGCCGGGGAGGACACTCCTCCGTAGATACCAGAAGGGGACGGACATTGTGGGGACGGGAGAAAGTTTCTACTGGGCTCTTTTTCACAGGTGCAGCAGGTGCATGGGTGGGAGGCAGGGATGGGTTTTAAGGTAAGAGGAGCATTTCCTTCGGAAGATGATAGCGAGTTGGCGCTGTTTGGGTCATCTGATTCACCCTCACTGTTAAAACGATCTGAGTGGCGTAAACAGAGATGGTGTCGATGGTTATCGCAGTGGCGCCCTCTTCTGGACCGCGGAAGTCGAAAATCAGCACCATCCGACTCATCGCCTTCGTGGTCGCACGTGATTCGTAGAGAACCGAGCCCGAGAATCGGAGGAGCGTTGATCGTGAGTGGGGAGAGCGGAGAGCAACGTCCTCCACGGGGAGAGGATGCAGCGGAATCATCACTTCCGCCATCTTCATCATCCGCATCACTCGATCCAGTGTTTCCAGCTTTCAAGCAGAAATCGGGATGATCAACGAGAAATTTCGAGTATCCCCCTGTAAGAAATGAAAAAATAGTTATAAACCGCAAGCATATACTAAAACCTAAGATTAGATCTGTTTTGGCGCAACGCAACACGTCCTTATCAAAAACAAGGAGGGCAATTCTCCCCTTGTATCCGGTGCTAAGTACAAGGTGCTCGGTATGCGCTAAGGTCGAATTTGCCACGTTTGAGTAACAGCGCCTTATCAATATTAATGAGACGCCCAATCTTTCAAACGATAAGCGAACTTCAACTGGTTTAAAATGTCATGCCGGTCATTGCCTATTTTTAATTCGTCCCTAGTTTATTATTAAACCGAACAAAAAAGGACCTTAGGGAATTAAAAAATATTTTGCTCTATTTGAAAAAAATTATAAGCTGATTTAGTTGGCGATCTTTTGTTGTTTAACCAAGCGACAGAGCGCCTATGACTAGCATGGTAAAAACTTCGCTGTCGAGTTAATGGTCCACTGAGTCAACTCGAGAGTGGAAAAGTACTGAGATTAATGTTTGATCGGGTGGAACGAATGTACAGGGTTGTTAGGTTGGCTGTTTTCTTACGCCGGCGAGGATCACGTCATTTGAGGACATTCTGACGACGGGGAAATAATTGTTATTTAAACCAGACCGTATACAACGCCTTAAAAAAATAACATTACCCGTACACTTTTGCGGTAGAGGGTGATATTTTAAACCCGATGTAAAAGTCAAGTTGTTATCAGACATTCTCCCTTAAAACAGCTCAGTAAACAACGAAAGTTATATACTCCATCTTAGCGTGACACTGCGCGCCGACACGAAAATGAGTCTAGAATCTAGCGAGCGACGTGTTCAGTCGACCGTTACTTGCTCGCGTGAGAAGCCAAGTCGTAAATTGTCGACTTGTTTAAACTGGGCAAACTTAGCTGATTCACCTACTCGTTACACACCGGCGAAACCACGTTAATTTTCAAATTGTGTTTGTCGAAGGCGCATATTAGTTTGCTATGGCTCGCGCCATAAAATAATGATATATGGAACAAATTAAATCGCAATTACGAAATTTAAACCGCATTGCGTAAATTGGTAAAACGGCATTCACTCATCAACGGCCGCGCACGTTTCCTGCCATTGAAATCCACTGCGCAGCGAACCGCAGTGAATTAAAGGGACCACTAGCAGGGAGGTTGCTTTTCAATAATCATCCATTAAATATTCCTTGCTTACCTTTTAGTACAGAGACATTGCAGCCTTCATTTTTCATTCGGTTGTACAGCAGCGCCAACATGGTTGTATCGTTGTTGTTTAAATCTGCAGTGAAATGGTCGTACAGTACAACATGGGATGTCGTACATTTCTTCAGGAAGGTCTCTTTTTCTTGTCTAAAATTCGGGGGCACCAAACTTTTAAGCGAAAGTTTGTTCGCCTTCAAACGGCGCATCATAAGCTGCGGTAGCACAATGTTGTGGGCTCCGTTGATATGTTCGTATCTATATTCTTCGTTCTGTCGGCAATCCAACAGCAAAACGTCATCGTTTCGATACAATTTGTTGCGGAGATTGTCGCAGCTGACGTACATGTCTTGTTCCATTTTCATAGTATATGCAAGCAACGTACCGATGGGTCTTTTCAAGGCTGTAAACGCTACTCGTAGTCAATGTAAGTTTCAAGCTTTAAGGCTATCGTAGCTGTAAAACAAAAACGTTTAATTGATATATAATCAAACCTTTAACTTGGAGTTCGTTACTAAAACTGCCACCGTCCAAAACGAATACGCTGGTCTGTTTCAGTACTGTACATCGCTCGTCTTTTTGTTTGCGAGCTTCGAGCAAAGAAAAAATATCGAGACTCGCTAGCCAACCGGCGTGAAATAAGGAAACAAACGCACCGCCCATTTTTTTCTCTTTCTTTATCCTCTAACAATCGAGATAAGTGTTGCGAAAGAAGGCAATAGACGGGAGGAAATTGCGAAAGAAAAAGGGAGATAAGCTCATCCTCACGACGGTCCAGGGGGTCGGAAACAACGAGCAATCAATCTACGTGTGTCGTTGAAGTTGTGATAAGATTCGCCACCCTCACGTTCTCTGGATACCAGTGTAGTAAGACCGACAGTCAACAATTTTGCCGAAAAGGAACCTTGCAATTCGTACCTACCAGGAACCTCGACACTATATAGACACAGGTTTTTAATTTCGACATTAAAACCACCAGTTAAACCAAATGTAACTTTCTCTATCAGGATAAGACAAATATACTTTTCTCACGTAGGAACTAATTTAGAGACATTGCGCCAATACGACCACATAATTACAGCTTAATGTGTATATCTAGCCTACGCAACCACACAAACAATAGTCTAGTACTCCAGTTAACAGGCAACGCCGGTGACTCAATTTACGAACGGGCGAGGCTTGTACTGGATTAGATGTAAATTAAATCTCTGTCGCCATCTCGAGGATATATAATAGCAAAACAATTCGTTGCCAACGTCAATTTTGACTGTTTTACGATTGACTCTTATTTAAGGTAAGTCGGCTACAAAAAGAAGGAAATATTATTTGCACTAGAACGGTCCCATCAGGTATCAACAAATTTGAATTTTAACAATTAAAAGAATTGCTAAAACAAACACTAAGGATATTAATTTGTAATTAAAGATGTGATTATAAACAATACGTTAGGAAAAAGTAAATTTAATTTTCAGTGATTATGCATGCAAACATTCGCAGGCTCTGAGGAACAAGAATTTTTGATAATAACATGATCGAGTTGTTGTGAAACCAAAGCCCTGACCTATCCCCAAGCCATTTCTACTTAGCAACAGAGCTGGAAACCATCGAAAAAAATAAAACAATACGTCGTATAATTTTCACAGCAGGTAAAATAACATAGGTCACCGCTTCCTTGTATTAAATCTTTAATTAAATTTATCTTGATTGTTTTACAAATACTATCTGGTAATATAATATATTTCAATAACTATTCTATTTTCATTCTATTTTTGTTATTATACAATCTTGCTAATTTGACAATCGCTTATAAAAGCTCTAAGTTATTTAGAAGTGGCTGACTCTAATAATAGTTATTTGTTGGTTGTTTTACAATATGTTAGCTTAACAACTAAACACTATTCATGAAATATTTTTTGTCATCTAACACTCTGTTTAATGTGAGGTAATTTTACGAACAAAATTGGACGGAATCGTAATTCAGTCTGATCCTGGCCATAAAACGCACCATTGTTGGACGTTTCCTTCATCGCTCCAGTTCAGAAATTGATCATTTTACACTACAACGGGAGTATATTATACGTTAAATTAATATATTTGTCATTGCTTAGTTACGATAAAAAATATAAACAAACATTACAACACATCACCCATGTCAGGCACACTTTCGTTTTCTCGCTGGATTAGTTAGAGAAGAGAATTCTGAAGGCATTCTATAATTAAATATGAAATAGGTGTTCTGGCTCACGTTTTACTGTATAAACAACGAAATAAATTAGATTAAGTGTGTGTTCGACTAAAAAAGAATGACTTCATTATTCGTATTCGGCGAATTGGGCCCACGCCTTAAAATGGTTTGGCGTGGCGTTTGTTTATTACATCATAAGCCAGATTGGACGTACAAAATAAGTGATGTGCCAAGTAACATACACCATGTTATACGATTTTATGACAATAATTTGTTCCGTTAATTTAGAAATTTGTTTCGTAAATTTGGCTCTGTCCTGGCAATAGCGTACTGCAAGTATTCTTGTTGTCTTCAGACTAACTTTATGCACAATACTATATATCCAGTAGTTTAGATTTTTGTTTCCAAACACTGGGTTTACATTTTGGATTATAAGTTAATTAATATAATGTTAATGTCGTTTTCATTAAAAACAGCAACGTTCATATTCTTGAATGAACAAAGGCTAAAGAATTTTCGATTTTTACCAAACTTGGCAACAAGTGCGATGTCGAAACTTGTAAAATACCTGCTTGTTCATACTATGTAGTCTAATATAGTATAATAAACTATAAAGGCTTAGTGGTTTTATTGGGAATTATGATTTAAGACAGACTATTTTTGATAATATTCTAAACTGGAAGATGTTATCACAAATACCTTATGCTAATATACATACACACAACTTATATAGACTGCGATTTCGGACGTTTCAGTGGTGAAGGATTCGAAGTCATGTCGCAGTATAACTGCTCTGAGTTACCAAAACTATATTTTCGTCCAAAAATCACAGTAAGTGTTGTCCATACGGTGCTCGGCAGTCAAGTTTGGTGGAAAATGCTCCTGTTTCAAGCCCATTTCTCCAATGTGCTTGACATTTTTACATAAGAACCTCTATCTTGCATTTATTAAAGTATATACAACCTATTAGACCTCATTTGGGAAACTGTCTGTCAAATGTTAAGTTGAAGGGCAAAACGAATGGGCGGTGTGTGGTACAGGTGCCCCAAATGCAACAACAAACTTCCGGTTGCCCACAGCACTTTCATATAACCTGACCTAACTGGTAATTAAACGTGACCGACTAATTTAGGTGAAAACTAACAGCATGTAATGTACAGCTGGGGCCTTAGCAGTTTGTGTGTTTAATTAACTGATGACATCATAATTCATATTCGACGAATTCTTCCTACGCTTCATAGTATAGTTTAGCGTGGTGTTTATTCTATCATCCACCTACGAAACGGAGTAGCATATACTATGAACGAACACTCTTAATTTGAGATAACTGTAAATAGGTGAATAAACAAATTAAAGACAAAAATATAAGAAAAGAATACCAGTTCCCCATATGTATATTTATATCTTCTGCTCGATATAAATGATCGCTTTACACTTGCATAATCTGGTATATTTGAATAGCGAAAAGCTGATATAGGTATTTAGTCACCAAAGCTCTAATTGGGTATTTGGAGATACTGCTCGGTATAACTTTGTTTCTGAAGGATTGTAACAAAGTTGTGATTTTTATCGATGTATAGGTTTGGTCGGTTCTAGGCCCACAAATTTTTTTTTCTTCGCGAAATAGATTATAGTAAATAAATTAAACATTGGTTATATCCGTACATTACAAATTCAACAACTCTGCGCAAAATTTTGATCAGTGATGCTTCCCACAAATGGGAGATTATTTTTTTTATCCGATACGTTTTCCAGACAGATAAATCATTAGCTTTGCGCAGTGGCAGTAACATAGCCAATGAGGTTTATCCGAGGCGTGTTTATTGCTAGTTGAAAACTATACCCAATACCCCGCCCTGTCGACGTGAAACACCGTCGGCTGTGGCAATTTCTGACGGGTTCTCCGGAACTCTTTCCAAAAGTAATACTATATTACCCAGTTAGGTGTGTGCCAAAAACGGATTTGTCCTGAAGGATGTCTTATTTGCATATAAACCTGCTTTAGCTGATAGGTTAGGCAGAATGATAAATATTAAATGATAGGCAGTAGCGAAAATACACAATGGCGATATGGAAGATTGAGATTTAATCTTCTGCTGTCTTAATTGGCCGAAATCGCATCCTTCGACACGACTGCGCTATCGACATTGACGCCTGTAGATAAAAATAGAAATTCTCAAACCACTGCTCACAAAACAGGCAAAGTATAAAATTTAAGACAAGTTGCTTTGCCTTCCTTGGCACGTCTTAGCAGAATTTGGCAACAATACATAACCGCAGTAACCCAGTAATCGTGACATTGGTCGTATCCGAAATAGTCTGGGAGAAAGTAATCCACGCAAATTTGCGTCATCGGTGAATAGTTACAGCACGAAATTTTAAACATGGGGGAATTAGTTTGCGAATTATTTGAAAAAGAGGTTTGATAATTTTATTAAAATTTTTTAAACCTACATCATTTATAAATGTTTTTATTCTTGAATGTGAAAACCGTTTCGATTTGTTTAAAATAGAAGTCATTGTTATTTTATGAAGGGGATCGCCAAAACTCATAATCCAGATGACCTTTTTTAGCCAACACACCGTGGAAATAATCAGTCGTTCAGCTCATATATCAACGACTTCGTTTTGTTTTAATTACCAATCCTTGAATTTTTATGAAAGAAAAATATATAAAATTGTTCATTTGTATTGCATGCGATCTGACGCACAACAAAACTCCATTTACTGTAAACTAGTAGAAGCCAAATGAGAAAACACAAATATATAAAAAATATTCTTTATTTGACGAATATTTTTGGCGCTTAGGAACCGAAAATACTATTTCATAATCAATTATGAAGCAGCACTAATATTGTCCACAGCAGCGCTTTCAATTCAAATGGTTTGTATCATATAATTAAATACAATAAAGAAGTAAAAATACTACAAAGAAAATTATAGCAGCAAAATAGTCGGCACTATAACATCCACTCCTTCTTTTACCAATTCTGCGTGGTCACGTATGATGGCCATGCAGGTTTATTATAATTTAAAACCCATATGATGAACAACGAAGGGCGTGGTATTGTGCCGACCGCAATAACTGAACTAAAAATGCTACCAATATCTCTACACGAGGAGATGCGGGGAATTCCCGGATCCGAAAACCATGTCCGAAGTTCGTGCGTGATGTAAACTCCAATGTAGGGGCTTTGGCGAAACAGGTGCTAATCGATGTAAGGTGGTTCCGTCGGGTTTAAAACTTGTAACGGTTTAGCGAATAATATTATTTGTTTGTACACAAGAAACTGATGAAAACGTTTTTGGGTGTGTCTTGGCAATTCAGGCTTTTGAGCCATTCAACAAGGTGCTGTTTCACGATAAAAATCAATTATTGAGAATGTTGGCTGATCAGTTTCAACGAAAAAAAAACCGTTTGGTTCAACCAGCGAAATTGGGAGAAATTATTCTGCATGTCTCGCTATAAGTTTGTGTTGATTGTCCAAACATTCTTTCACTTTATCCTCCGTCATACTCATACGTTGCTCCAATATGGTCATTGTCTGCGAACAATGGCGTCAGTGAAGTCAGAGGTGTTTTGCGAATGTCAGTGCAAGGCATGGGACGGTAGGTGTGAACGACACAAACATACAGATACATTTACAAAAAAAACTTTGTTTTTTTTATCCAGCCATTTAGGAAGTCTATCTATCCTTAACGATTCAACAATAAAAAATATTTAATCGCAAAACTGGGAACATCAAATTTACCTGCGTCAACATATCCAGTTGACCAACTATTTGTTCCAGTGTTGCCGCAAGTTTGGGCGGCATCGACCTTTCCTCGTGTTGCGCTGTGATGCTGGTTCCGAACCTGGGAACACTTATTAAAGAAAACAAAGGCCATTTGAGATATTTTTTAGTTACTTGTTTACGATTTGCCTTTTACACAATAACAGTCTTTCAGAAAAAAACTTACTAAACATGGAATCATTAATGTAATACGGTTCGTGAGCTGCTTATAATAGACTCAAATAGTGCTTAACAAATCCGTGCACAGCGTTACTCCAACGCTTCCACTTACCTTGAAATTTCCGCTTCGAGAGTTTTACGAGCTGGTGACGTCATAGATCGGTCAGCCAGGTTCTTGCGCGCTCTACCAGCGTCCGCGTGCGCGTTGTCCACCTGGAATAGGAATTCGTCATTCTCTGCTGGTGCTTAGTATAGTTAGGACCACTTTAAGAGCTGACAATAAAACTGATTTGCCATGCATTGTAACAGCACCGGACTATAGACAAGTGTGATTCTGGGAATCCGATGCTTAAACACTTGTGGAAATATTAATAAAGAACAGCCGAAATATCCACACATTATGTTAAAAGCTGCTTCGAGCCGGCAAACTGCATCCCGTGTTATAAAAAATATAAAAACTACATACGGCGATATTGTGACCATTTCCGGTTGGCAGCATCTATCAATGCATCTAACTTACTGTGTGTTGGTACATCGATGGTCCTATATCCATCACATCGGTTGGCTCGGTGGCTGGAATGTCCCTGGGTACCGAGGTCGAATTGACGTTGCACGTTTGCTTGGGTGGGGTGCTTTGATTGGGTGGCGCGGTTTTAGCAGTGGGCTTGAGTGCAGGCGCGGGTTGCAGGTCGTTCACCATTGAGCGCGTGGCGCCCGTGAAAGGACGTTGCGTTACGTCAACTTTGTCGAAGTTGGTGCGCCATACGATAACCTTGTGGGAAAAAAATACAAAACTGATTAGAAAGAAATTTCAACATTTATAAGCAAGGGATTGCATTCGGTACTAGGTACACGTCATTAGTGAGATTTTGTGATGGATAAGACATAATACGGGAAAAACTAAAAGGAGAAAAAAAAAGAAAAACTGCACACTAAAACGTAGATTATGCCTTTGGAGTTTATTTTAAATATGGGGTTGGAGTTTGGGGTTAAGGTTAGTGTTTGTGACAGGGTTGAAACTAGTTTCTACAGCACGAATAAACAATTGAAGGTTTTATAACAATTTCCAAGCAGAGGCAAGCCTGGTGCTTATTAGCGATGTGTACAACGAAAAAAAATCCGCAATTCTGGAATTTTCTTTAAGAACCAGACCGTCAAAAAACAGAACTAATCTATTGTTACACCGTGAGTGTAATAAACGACGTGACATTCGCACAGGGACTTCCTCGATAAATTTTCCAAACAATCGACCTTTGTGAAGCATTAATGGCCCCTGTGTGCGCACAAGTGAATAGGAATGACAGTTCAAATATACGGAAAGATTAAGTGAACTTTCCATTTTCCATTTCAAACTTCAAACGTAGAGTTTGTATGATAAAACGTCTTACAGCACGTCCATTGTTACACTTTACGAATTATTAAGATATGCATTTTGAAAATAAATACGAAGGGAGAATTGCAGAAGTGATTCAATGAAAGCAAATTGTATGCTGATTGTGAATTTTCCTACTACGAGTTAGTCATAAATCCATTCGTGATGATGGAAATAAGTTATAATTAAACACATATTCGAGCAAAACACATGTATTAACAAAATTAACATTTCGGGGATAATCTTGTTTTCGAAATAGACAACAGCGCCTGGTAGTGGCAAGTGTGAATGATTATTGATTAATGGTGCAGGATATTTGAGCAAAATGATTATACCGATTATAACCTTTTTCTACAGTTATTTCAATGACATAAAAAATATGCTATTTTTTAAAAATAATTCGGTGGCTTGTTGCTTCGTTGTCTGTTGCTAAAAAAGTGTATCCGCGAAATATTAAAGACAACAATATGACGTGATAGACGATTTCATACCGTCATAGATAATAGACGTGACTTTAGAAACGACAATAGTCTAGCCACAATGTCTTAAAAAACGACCTTAACGGAAAGCAAACACATACACAACACGATTTATGTATATTGCTTTGCCGTGCGTGCGGCTATCCCGTGGTTGGGAGGCCATCACGCAAGATCTGCCTGATTGATATTCGTTGAGGGATGAGTAACGTAGCGTTGTATAGGCAAATCTGATATTTAGTGGAACTAGGGATAAAAATGGATTGAATAAAACCCGAAACGTATTTCATATTATTCTATTGGCAAGGAAGGTTCTGGAACGTTGCAAATTTTTATTTTGCATCTATTAAACCGTCCTTTGAGTAATCTACATTGAGATACCTGAAATAGCTTAAAAACTGGTGATTCGTTCAAAATGACAAAAATAACGAACAAATATGGTTACATGAAATACAATTAGAAATAAAAAAACTCTTTGCAGACGGTTCGGACTTGTCTATCGCAACCGGTGGCGGAAATGTCTCAACGAAACCGAGTCTTACCAATTGCAACAAAAATGGCAACCGCCGGATATAAAGGAAAAAATAAAACTTAATAGATACGTGTTTTCCTGCACAGTGCCTGCTGTTTTATTAAACATTTAACTTACGTTGCGCGTATTTCAGCATCTACGTCAAGCCCATTGTATCTGTCTATTGATCTACGCACAAACGTTATTTTGATTAGTGCTGTAGACGGCTGGCTGAGGCATTTACATATTTATGTGGCGTCATATAGCTGTGACGTGACACTATATTATTACGATATTTTATTTTTATTGTAATTTACGAGACGCAATTTTCTAAAATTGGATATCGAAACAGACATTAGGATCGAAATGACTTTGGGAAAATATCAGACACAACACCAGACACTTGCAAACGAGTTTTAAATTCGTTTTCCTCTCGTCGAAAGTAAATGTTCAAGATTACCAACCGCAGGAAAATATGTCACCAGTTTGACTCGTTACACAGCAAGCTTCAATCACGACCTGCACCAACGCGTGGCAGAAACAGGAGTGAAACATTAGCTGCCAAATTTCACGCGGTTTCGTTAAAATAAGAAGAGTTGAGAATATAATGATTCGCATTGTTTTCATCAGCTTCTTAGACAATATTGCGGCGAATTCCTGCTGTTTTACGCGTAGTTCAATACGTCAATACATACGAAACGTGGCTCTTAAAGTCTTGGTATACATATATGGTGCGAAGAAAAATGTTCACTACTTCCTCTTACGCGTTACATAAATATAACACTAGAGGAAACCGGAAAATACATTAACACTTTTTATAATATGTTAACATAAAACTTCAAAATTCCGATCCAATAATTATGGCCAATGAACATTGATATAAAATCACACAAGTAATATGCGATAATAATTGAACAAAGAACGACGAACCTGCTCGTCAGCGCCACCCGACGCAAAATATTCTCCATTCCTTGAAAACGCGGTGGCGGTAACGGGCTCCTAGGAGAGAAAGAACACAAATTAGTTCGGTTTAGAACGGTGCAAGTGGTCAAATGGTTAAAGCGACCGATTCATATACCAATTCCATATAAAAAAAAACGGACTGGGTGACGGGCCCATCATGGAATCGAAACTGACCCCAGTAAAAAAATAGTTCGGTTTGAGTTAATTAATTTTTTTAATACGATATTATGAAGCCTATTTGATTTTGTACATTTGGCATAAAAAATTGAACACAATATGCATAAAATCGCTAAAAATGAAGAAAAAGCAAAAATACCACGCACTTCTATCCAAGTGGTTGTAATTAGATGTAAATGGTAAATTGGTTGTTCTAACATGAACCGCACCATCAAGTGTGCATGTTGCTTGGGTTTCATGTTTGATTTTAATTTTAGTTAGTCAGGTTTATCATAATTGTGGTTTCTATAAGGGGTGTCATGGGTTATATTAGCAAGATTTGGCTAACTGTGATGTAAATTTTGAGGCATGGTTTAACCAAAGACATCACAGATAAATGTTTCAACACAAATTTTCCCCACCGACAAGACACAGATGACAAAATTAGACTCCACACAGCAAACCTGGTGTCCATGTAATGTGAAGAACAGTCGGCCTTCCAACAGATCCAGTATCTTTAGTGTGCAGTCATTGGATGATGTAATCAGGTAATTCCCCGATGGGTGAAACGATGATTGATTCACAGGACCATTGTGCACTAAATGGGGTTGATGACATCATAATAAAACATTAATTAATTTGACCAGAATAACAATAGGGTTGCACAGTAATTAGTTTTCTTTGTGCAGTGGGTGAAGCACTGGAGTTTAATACAAAGGCCCTTGGGAGTGTTGGGACACAGACAACAGTAAAGGGAGAATAGAGTAACTGTACTTAATTAAAAGAAAACTAGTTATAATACAACCCTAGTTCCACTGAGTGCATATGGCACCCCTGGCCTTGGTAATTGACCAACATCCTTTATTTAAACTGATATTAGAGCTTCAAATGGTATAAATATAAACATTTATAAGGTACTTGTAACTATTAATTATAACCTTACAAACGTGCACATTTGATAAATCTACGATAAATTCCTAAACCTATAATTTAAGAATGCAGTTTCATCTTATGTAACAGAAGTTAGTTTTATTTTTTAAATACTTAAATGTAAGATTTTTTTAAATCTGTAATTTAGAGAAATATTATGTAAAAACAGAATGTCAATATAAACAAGTCTTAAAAACAATTTTTGTAAAATAGGGAATATGTTATCCATACATGTGTGCCACCCATATTGTATTTATAACCTGCCCAATACCTTGATAATGTTGAAGCAGCTTGTTGGTCCTGATGTCCCACACTTTGACAGTGGAGTCGGTGCCTGCTGCTGCAATGCAAGTTCCACTCGGATGGAATTCAACATGGTTCACAAATCCTCCGTGTTGGAAGTAAGTGTGGATGCATTCTTTGCTGTTCCTGCACAACATGGGAGGATTATTATCCCATTTCTAAAAATTTTTGTTCAACATATTTCTGGTTCCAGCTCGGTATATATTTAAAGGAAAAGGTATACGGAATTGGTCATTATTATGAAAAAACTTGAAAATATTGGAAGCAAAAAACCTTAGAACTGGAGAGATAAAAAACGCTTTTTAATCAAAAAAAAAATATTTGAAAATATCATTCAGGGTTAAGTAAATATGTTTCAGATTATTTGCAGTAATCAACTAGCATAGACGGCAGGCTAATGTTAAATGCATATTATAATATTTTCAAGACCCCAACTAAGGATTAAAACAATGGAATGTAAAATCAATTCATAGATAAAAATACAGAAAAATGCAAAAACAGTAGTGTTTTAACACAATATAACAATATATATTCTTCTTAATGTGAAATAAATAATCTAATTTCTTAAACTAAATGCATTAGATAATGACATATAATCAATTAACCACCTGTCCCACAATTTGACGGTTTTATCATCGCTTCCTGATACAATTAATCTGTTGTCTGGTGAAAATCTAAAGGAAAAATTAATTATTTATGGTGGAATAAAAATACAACACAAATTTAGTTTGGATAGAAAAAGACATATATTATGGATACTCAGTGTTACATCCTTTGAGTACCCCAATAATACTAAAGTAATATAGCGCCACCACCTAACCGGGATTCTCAGCTACGACTAAAACGTGCTGTAAAAGGACATGGTCACTTCATCATTACTATTACGAATACGACTACAACTACGATTATAACTACAATTACGATTACAATTACGCTGTTTATTATAACGTTTTCATTTATATGTTGTGTATTAATAAATACCAAGAA
>CH002725.1:239538-254256 GCA_000149265.1 Ciona savignyi
CTCATGCCGCCGACCTCCGCTTGCTCTTTGACGAAGATCTCAAAGTATTGATAGATGATGGTGACGGCAAGTAAGATACCGGTGCCAGAACCGATGGCGCCGATGAAATCCGCCATCACGGAGAGAGCTCCGATACAAAGACCACCGAACGCAGCGGCAGTTGGAATGTATCTGCAATTTTTAGAACATTTATATTAATTTTATTATTATATAAACAGATAAATATACACGTTTATTAAAATTTTTATTTTGTCGTAAGCACCATGCTTTTGGCTTTTTTAAATTTTTAGTTTAATAGCATCTTAAAATCACAATGTGAGAAAAAGGTTTGTACATTTTAAACCAACAGCCATAAACTTAAACTCTAAAATTTACCTGTTCAATTCGTGAATCATGGATTTTTCCCGGTGACCTCTCATTACCATTTGTTGTTCTTTTAATTGTTTTGCAACGTCCTTGGCAGCGGAACCAGACACTTCAATCCATGTCTAAGATAATAACATGTTAATCAGACTTTCAGAAGTTTTTTAATTTTGATCAATTAAAATATACATCAAAATGTAATGAAACGCACCTTTGAGAAGAATGCACATGATCCAAGCATGAAAGCCACATAGACCAGAGCATGGATCGGATCAGACAACATCCCTGAAAAAGACTCTGGAGGGGAGAGATAATAGCAGAGTCCTCCGATCGGATATGATCGAGCAGGTCCGCCTCCTTCTACATCCTGGATGGAGGAGAAAGGTTAGGAGATTCGGGATTCGGAAAAGTACTTGGTACATTAATACAAATATCCATGACGATTTGGCAATATCCCATGTTACACAACATAAATATGCAGTCTTACACTTATAACAATTTGTTAAGAAAGTTTTATAGTTTACTTTAAAAGAGTAAAATCATTCAAGCATATTACCGTGTAAATAGCAGATAAGATAAATCAACAAACTCAATAAAGACTGATAAACTCATAAAAGTAAACATGAAAAACTCAACTAACCCCCCAAACTCCAAGAAGGCTAATGATGAAATTGCCACGGAAACGAACAGCCAACATCTGTGAGATGACATAGAGATTGGAAACGAGAGCAGATTGAAGGATGATTGGAATATTTGAGGTGTAGAACAACTTGATTGGGTAGCTGCTTTGCTGGCCTCGGTAACGAGCAGATTTGATTGGCAGATCGACACGGAAACCCTGGTGAATGAATGAAGAAATTATTTTGGTTGAAATTTTATTTTTCTTAGCTAATTAATATCAGTGTAGGTAAAAAGTTCACAGTTAAAAGAATTAACAAAATATACTAACAAAAAAATAAACTTTTTCTTTGACTTACCTGAAAGTAAATAACCACCCCGAACACAAAGACTGTGGCCATGAGGTTCATGAGGTTAGGAAGGTTCTGTCGGTAGAAAGCTTCACGAAGAGCGCGCACTTTATCAGAGCGTGTGGCCAGTAAGTGGAACAGAGCAATGACCGCTCCTTCGAATTCAGTACCTATAGGGGGGTGGTGATGAAATCTTTGGGTAGGCAGGTGATTTTGGTTTATTTTATGGGGTGGCTGGTAGTAATATTTTTAGGCAGTAAAATATATTTTTATGCAGTAAAAAGTGCTTATTTTATGCAGTAAAATAACAGTTGGTAGAAAATACAGAGGAAAACTGGCCTTAAAACAGTTTTTAAATTTTTGGATATCATTCACAATTTCCAATGGAAAATTACAATTGAACCCTAGTGATTCGGCCTAATATTATATTAAAAAGCAATTTAAACTGATCAATTAAGGTTTCAGTGCAGTGATTCAATTAACTAATAAAGCAGGATGCCTGAAAATGCAAACCTTTTCCAGTATTAACTGTGGCAGGGCTGAAGGCTTTCCAGACGATGGTTTCACAGATATTGGTGGCAATGAAGAGTGAAATACCGGACCCAAGACCATAACCTTTTTGCAGCAGTTCATCCAACAGCAGTACGATAAGAGTGGCCACGAACAACTAAAACAAATTAAAATTTATTGGATGTAATACTACATATATTGAATGATAAATGTTCCAAACTTTTCTTTATGGATTATTAATTTATATTGTTTAAAATTAATGTTGATCTACTGCATGTCAGCAGTAAAATTTCCAATATTTTCTCGTAGCAAGAATGGAGTGGTAAAAAACACATATACATATTAAAATAGGTCCTCGGTTAAGTGTCCTTTAATCGGACTGAGGTTGTGTAATTAGTGTAACACCTGAAAATGCAACAGAAAAAGCTGCCTACCTGAATGATAATAAGCAAACAGATGCCTGCTCCCATATCTGTAGGATCACCGTACATACCAGTCATCACGTACACCACTGATTGACCGATGGCTATCACCATACCAAACAGTTTTTGTGCCCCATTGAAAAGTGCCCTGTGTAAATTTAGTTGTGTTAATTCGCATTACAAGATCTATTAGCAATAACTAGTAATTTAATAAATATCAATAATACACTAAAAAAAGCTAAATTATTTAGATTTTAGCAACAGCACATATTCTCATTCTGTGTTAAACTTGCTACCAACCTATCCTTGGGAGAATCTCCCACTTCAATAAGCTTGGCTCCAGCAAGAAGCTGCATGATGAGACCAGAAGTGACAATTGGGGAGATACCCAGCTCCATCAATGTTCCTCTGTTGGATGCCATCATCACTCGCATCCAGTAAAAGGGGTCAGCCGAATCAGAGGACATGATACCAAAAAGTGGAATCTGAAAAGCATGATCATTGTTTTATTTTAATCTTTAAAGAGTGGAAATTTCTCTTTAAGTATGTTATTCTACATATGATGTTCATGCTAGTAAATGGTCATTTTTTATTCTATATTCTTACATATATCCTTATGGTAAAGTAAAGCCTGGCTTCCATTGTCTGGTGCCTTGAGTTGGTAGTTTTTTTATCAATTTTATTCTTAATGATAAAGTAAAATGGAAGAACTGTATTTACCCACCTGACAACAAACTAAAAAGATAAACAGTGTAATGGCTGTCCATAGAACCTTTTCTCGAAATTGAATCTGAAATAAAAATTTAATTTAGAAACAATTTAAAACGATTTGGTTATATTGATATAGTAAATTAAATGCAAGCTGATGGGTGTAAACGATAAGAAATAATTAGCAATGGACTAAAAATTACATATATCCTTACTTTTCTTTGAGGTTTTTCAATCTCCGGCAGTACCGCACAAAACGGCTTTATTAACTCCAGAAATTTCACTGTAGAATACAAAATGTAAACTTGGCAAGTTTGTTACAAAACAATGTTTGAAATTTAAAAACACATACATATTGTCCATAATTATGTGGGTTA
Organism: Ciona savignyi; assembly: GCA_000149265.1. Lineage (NCBI taxonomy): Eukaryota > Metazoa > Chordata > Ascidiacea > Phlebobranchia > Cionidae > Ciona > Ciona savignyi. The sequence continues at coordinate 242,887 of CH002725.1, forward strand.
TAATAAAATAGTGAATTATTCAATATAACTATCCGAAATAAAAGTGACATATGTACCCTAGTGTAGTTATTTGTAAATCAGCCTAAATTTTTAGCATAGTTCAAACTAAGTTTTAAGTCATGATACAACAATAACATACCTGGCATTTTGCTGGCAGATGGATTTTCTATCTAATACAACAACTAGGCCAACGATTCGGTTTCCTAAACTTTTAGACACTCTCACTTAACACGATAGAGCAACACAACAGCCACGCCACGCAAAAGTTTAAAAATGATAGGAAGAACCTGTCACGTCACGGATCCAAGCCAGCAATTAGTCACGTGATCAAAGATACACGTCGACGTTACGTCACAATCGTATGTTACGCTTCGCTGAATGCCGGTTTGAGTTTTGCCAGAGATATCATAACTATTTTATTGAATTTAAACATTACATATTACAATAAAGAAATGTATATACATTTAAAGGCAAACAAATGTAAAACAAAATAAGCAAGCATTATACTTTATTATGACGTAATCCTTTTTTAGTAAAATTACACTTGTTCTAAAATTATTAATTTAAATACGTTTAACAGTAAAAAATAAAACTTTATTTTAAATTTTAAATAAATTTGTGGTTTAGTTTTAATGGTAACAAAACGAACCATTTATAAATTTATTGTTGCGAACTTTGTATTCTGTAATATATGGCGAGTTTCGCTTCAACAGATCATAAGTCAGGATGGCCGAGTGGTCTAAGGCGCCAGACTCAAGAACCAACAGTTCTTCGCTGCAATGCGGTGTTGAGTATTCTGGTCTCCGAATGGAGGCGTGGGTTCGAATCCCACTTCTGACACATCTTTTTAGTTAATGTTGTTTGTATAAAATTTTAAGGTTAGTTTGTGACATTTATAACCGCCCTGTATAAGAATAAAATAAGGCACATATTTTTCTAACAAACACTTCCTAGGGAGGAGAGGAGGCAAATTAGTGGTCAAACACCTCGCTGAATGTTTATATGCATTATGTTTATACGCATATAAGACATATTTTTTAAGATTAAAAACTATACATAAATTGACCACTGTGATTGCAAAATATGGACGACACAAATCGACTAGACCAAGGCAATGTCTGCTTACCTCTTATAACCAAATAATATTACAGTAATTTAGTACTGTAAACAATATTTAAAGTTCACAAAAAATTAAAGTTTGGAAAGAGTTCCGGAGAACCCGTCAGAAATTGCCACAGCCGACGGTGTTTCACGTCGACAGGGCGGGGTATTGGGTATAGTTTTCAACTAGCAATAAACACGCCTCGGATAAACCTCATTGGCTATGTTACTGCCACTGCGCAAAGCTAATTAACTGTCTGTCGGGAAAACATGTCGAATGGGTAAAATAATCTCCCGTTTGTGGGAAGTGCAAAGGAATGAAATAACCGACTTTTTTTTACATTACAGATAAAAGCGATTTGTAATAGGATTTTAAGTTTAATGCGAAAGTAAATAATTTCGATGAATTTATGTATCACATATTAATGCATTACGGCACGACTGTAGCATTAATTATAATTAGTTGATATTTAACCATTTATATTGCTGCAGAAAGGATTCAAACAATGAATTTTTCTTACAAAACATTTTTGTCATTACACAAACAGAAGAAATGGAGTCACAATTAAATTGATATTTGTAAAGTCACAGCACTAACAAACTTCAAATTAAGAATAAAATAAAATTTGAATAGTTTTAGCTGAAATTACTTAAAAAAAAGCGTCCAGCCTTGATTGGATATTGCACTTAATTCACAACAATTACACAAAAAAAATCGTTTTATTGTTTCTAGAGTTTATTTTTTGGATCATATAATGCATACTATAAGTCGGCAGAATTTTTAATATATGGCTGATGTAGATTGTACATAATCGACTATGAAATGCTTTCAGATAAATTTAAATCAACTTATTTCTTTATGAAGCAATACAACAATAAAAACAAAATTGTGAAAAAATGTGAAATTATAAAAAAAGAATGAACAACACAAATTTGACAGTTTTTGCTGATTTGAATACGAACAAAAGGTGAGATTTGACATTTTTAAACATCTATTTTAGATATTTAAAATTAAAATTTGGCTCTATTCAGGAGCATGTAGTATAAGATAATTGAAAAATATATTATTTAAATGTGTGACATTTTAATGTCTTTACATTGGAGATATAAATAATTATAGTTAGAGTAATACATGTTCTTGGCAATTGTACTGCATTGCATGAATAAATACTAAGAATTATATAGATATAGATAGTTTGCTACTTTGTTGATAATAGGTGGACAACCTGGGTATAATCTCCACGTTTTAAAGATAAACATGTTCATTTAAAACTTGGTTGATTTTGTTAATTATATACTGTTGGTGAGGGAGCAGCAAAACCGAATTAACAATGGTTACATTTATGATTAAAAAGGGGCTGTTTGTTTGTGCATAAAAGAAAATCGACCTTTAAAAAGTGGAGACCATTCACAGGGCATTTCACTGAACACAACACTCAAATCATCCAGCTACGAGCAAGTCATCGTAGCATCGTTCACACACACGGACTGGATTTTTCGAAGCAGCCACTGTGGCGGTCCTGGAGGAGCATTCCCCGCAGAAGATCTCCCCACAATGTCGGCAATGATGCTTCCGCACTGTGAGCGAGAACATGCGATTGCAACCGCGACATTCGGTTGTTGTTCTGTCGTCCGTCCATTTCTTCGATATCGTACTGGTGTGCTTCACCTGTTGAGCGTTGGGTTTATTTGCACCATATGGTTCAGGATATACTGGTCACAGTCACAGGCACAGATCACAAGCATTTAAATAGATTCATATAGTTTGATCAAATGCACACACTCAATATGCTGAATTTAGATAGTAAGGAGACTGACCGATTTATATATTTGATGTTGAAGAATAATGCTTTATTCAGTAACATCAAAACCTTATGTTGCATATTAAGAATTATATCCTTAAATTATGGCCTTTCCTTTGCATTTTGCAGTAATTTGTTTTCTTGCCGATGCACATTTACTAAACTGCTAATTTTTTATATCACAGACAACCCCAACCTGTAAAGCTTGGTTTTCCCTTCCAAGTTCATGCATTGCTGATTGCGCACCCTCCAATTTCCTCATCAACTGGTTGATGTTGATTTGGTGTTGTTCAACTTGTTGTTCAGCATTCAAGCAACGTTCCAGCAATGCTCGTCGTTCGTCAGTATTGCTCTGTGCTGTCATCTAGAAATTGCACCAAAATTTTTGTTCATTCTTTTTTACAAATTTTTACCACATGGTCTCGTATTAAGTACATGGTTGAATACTAAATCGATTTATATACCACCATATAAGTAAAAATCATATTACATTTACATCTGTGCCTGATTATAGTTTTAAACCAGGATTCAGCACAACTTTAAACTACCCCTTCTCTACTGGTTATACCATACACACCTGTAACATCCCGATTTGCCCCCTCAGTCCATCATTCTCCCCCCGTAACTGATCCACGCTGGCAGATGTGGCTCTCCACTCGGAACGAGTGTTGTTCAGGTTCTCACTAAGCGCGCCAATTTCAAGTTGCAGGCGAGACTCATTTACAACTCGATCCGCTTCAATTGTTTCAAGTAATTTGTTTTTCTCATCCTATAGAATAATGCAGTATTGATAAAAAATTATATCATTTTGATTTTATGAGAAGTGTAGTCTGTTTTTTATTAAAGTATATATAGCTGGAAATATTGTATATTTCATGATTTTCATCAATATATAATATTTAAATTGAATTATATTGTTACATCTAAATGGCAGTCTAAATGCATGTTTATTAAGAAATACATAAATAATACCTTTGTAACGAATTACAGAATCAAAATTAATTTTCATGTTTAAACATGAAAACCTTAAAAATAAAGAGAAAACAACATTACAATGGAGAAAAATAATTAGAAGCTGCATGTTAAACAATAGTAGATAATTGGTGGGTATAGAACATAAAAGCACACCAACTTGCTTAGATAATCACTGTCTAGAGTGGTCAGAATTGAAATAAAACATTCATTGTCTTGAGGCAGTGATTTACAATTCATTCAAATATAGAATTATGGTTTGATCAGGTAGTCAGATGAATAGAACCTTTTTAACATCCTAATTAGATATCCTATAATTTTGTCAATTAAAGGGCATTACATTATAATTAGATAGTTTAAAACATTTGATTATATTATAAGTTAAATTGTGAGGGAATTATATTTTTGTGCTTGTATGAAACTATTTTAAAAAAGCTTTAAACTAAAGTTTTTCAGCACATGTTTTAGCGTGCTATTTTAAACAAGCTACCCACCTAGCTCAAAAATATAGGCAAAACCGACTTAAAAGACTTTCAAGTTACCAGTTGATGTTTAAGTTTGTCAATATTTTCTTCCTTTAATTGGATCACGGCTTTATCCATGTCAGCATTTTGCTTCCATGATTCTCTGTCACTTTCCATCGTCTGCTTTAATGATTTCAATTCACCCTGCAGTGCCACCTTGTTCGAAATAAGCAAGCTCTGTGCCGCCTCTAGCGTAGAGATCTCTTCCGCCATTTTGTTTCTGGAAACAACATAAATAGTCAAGTTGTGTGTAAATAGCTTAAAGGACACATGTTAAATAAACTGCAGATCAGGTTGTATAGCTTAAAAAAATGGTCTCTTTTAATTGGAAAATGCAAGTGATGGAAAATCACCTCTCCTCATTCCATTTTTCCTCCATTCGCACTCTTTTCTCTTCTTCCTCTTCAATGTATCTTCTATTTTCCTCTTTCTCTTTATCCCAATTCACATTGGCCACACTGATCTGAGTTTCAAGATGCTCTAGTTTCTCCTCATGGGAGGCAATCTTCAAATGAAGATATGATAAGTCTTTCTACCTATAATCTGACCCACATTTTGCACTATTAAGCTTAACAGTATAAAACTTCATATATGACTTACAGTATTCTTTAAATCTTGGTTTTTCAAATTCAATTCCTCAATTTGACTTTGTTTTTCTTCTTGTATTGATTTTACATCTTGCTCCAGTGTTGCCACCTTTGTTTGCAGTGTTTCCTTTTCAAAGTTTCTGTCAAGCAGCAATGCCTGAAAATATGGATTAAACGGTTATTTTTTAGTTGATTTTTATAAGACCAAATTCAACAAATATCACCACGCAACAAAATATACTTCTGTGGTTTGTGTTTTACATTCTGATAAATGCACAGACAGTTATCCATATTTAGAAAAAACATTTCTTTTTTGAATGCATTGTAGTTCTTTTTAAAAAAGTAATATTTTTATTATGCTATTTTTCACTTGTCTTATTTTTAGGTGTATGTTTCTTTAATTATTGTTTTTTTAAGGAGCAAAAACAAATAAACTAAGTATTCTAAAACGGGTTAGGAATAGAAGAAATCGAAAAAACTATTTCATAATAATGCTAGATTAGTCGATTTTTCTACTTCATACATCCTTGGTTGGTGCAATGTCAAGTGAATTGTTCAGAGATGCAAAAGTTGGGTAAACACACACACATAGCTTCCAGTATTGTATGGTTTGGGCATTGGACCCACAATCTTCTGGTTTAAATAAAAAATACGCCCTAAAAACAAAACAAAAGTATTAATAGCCTTATAAATTTTTTTTAATTCTTTTTTTTAAATTCAGGCAGTGTATGTCTATCGTCTAGCAGCATGGGTAAGTTCGGTTGTCATGGCACGACAGGTTTCTAGTTCAACTCCCACCCCTTACCACTTGTCCATTCTGTTGTGTCTCGGGACAACACAATTAACCGATGGTCAAATTGATTGGATATAAATGGATTATTTAAACATTGAAGAAAAACCAACAAATAAATATTCTGCAAGCTTTGCTAACTGGACTGTGGATAATATATAACCAGTGTTATAACGATCGTTATAAAATGTTTGCCAATCCTATACAGTTCATACTTCATATACACATTATCTCACTTCCAATTCTGAGATTTGCACTTTCGAAGTTGCCACAGTTTCTTCAAGTGCTGATTTTGATTGGTCCATTTCATTGCTCTTGGTAAGCAGTGTTTCACGTTCAATACTCAGTGTTTCCATTTCAATTTTTAAATTTTGCAAATCCACTTCAGCTTCAGTTAATTGAGTGGTAGTGCTGTCTAATTCAGTTCTTAGTGTCTGGTAAAATAAAAAAAATAACAACACAAAGGTAGTTTAATAATGTTTAATTTGTAAGTTCAGTAACACTGTATTATTAGTTCAGTAACACTGTATTAATAGTTATTTGAGTTAGACTCGATTGCCCATTCTTGTATCTTTAGAGATTGTTGTTACAATATATCTAACCGTTGATTTTCTACTTTTGTTATGCCTGTATACATTTTGCATATAGAGAGATAACCTGCCTATGTGCAACATTGCATTCGAAATGTGGGCAATCTTCACAGGTTGCAATCAAGCCTGGAAATACTAATTGACTTCGAAATTCACAAAAATTACCTCAATTTGTAGATTTTTATCAGAGTTATCTGATAATTGCTGTTCAATTTGTAGATTTTTCGCACTTAGTTCATTGTTAAGATTGGCAAGGTTTTCTTCCAATCTTATTAAAGTTGATTTTTGTTCAGTTATTTCTTCTTGTAGCCTGTTGAAATTTTGTATCATTAAACTTTCTAAGTAAAATTTTTCTTTAATATCAACTTTTAAACTAAAAAAACTTTGATATAAATATTCACTAAGAATAAAACTAGAGCATTTAAGTACATGCTGCATTCTTTTTCAGATTTCAGTTTTTCTTCAGCCCAATTTTTTAGAATTTCTTCATTTCCGGTTTGCAGTTTCCCAATTCTTGATTGTGATGTTACAATGGTTTGCTGCATAACGGTTCTTGATTCTCTGGCTGCTTCTAAAAGTTGCTCCAAATTCTAAACAAATTTATTCAAATAAAAAGGATAAAAACAAATGTTTAAAAGGTAATGCAGCTAAGGTATATTTAAAGATCATACACAGAAATTAAAAATCACAAAATAAAACCAAAAACACACCGAATTCTGTTCTTCCAGTTTTTGGCTATCTTCCTTCAGTTTCGCATTTTGATCTTCCAACAATAGGACAGCTTTATTTGATTTTAGTTCCGAACTTTCAAAATCCGACAATTTTTTCCTCGTTTCTTCTAGTTCCAGGCACACATTGGTAAGTTCACACTTGGTGGCAGTATGGGTCCGATCCAAACTTTCAGATTTTTCCATCAACTGTTTTTTAAATACAAAATACAAAAATATAAACAAATCATAGAAAATTTTTAAAAAAATGGGAATGCTGTTTTAAAATGCAAAATATTGATATTTTATACCAAAAGACTTAAGATTTCACTTTTAAAACACACTGACCTGTGTTAAATCCTGCTGTTGTTTTTCATTTGTAGCTTTAAGTTCAGCAAGTTCATCTGCTTTCGTTTGTAGATTTTGTTCAGTAGTTTCTATTATTGCTTGCATGGCAGCAATCCTATTAAGATTGTAATGTAGTTACCGTTATATTGACATCATAATTTAATTTAATTTGTTGGCAAAGATGCAAAAATGTATACATGGAATTAGAAGCAGTTTAAATCATCCCAGTTTCAATTACAATCGCTTAAAAATATATTATTTACTTTTCAGAAAATTTCATTGCCGAACTTTTCATTTCCTCCTTGCTTTTCTCACTTTGCTCCTCGTTTGCTTCTTTCATTCTCTTCAGCTCATCCTTCCATTTCTCAGCCTTCTCAGTGGCGCTCTCGATGGCAAGATGTGAAACTTTCAACTCCCCTTGCAATGTTGTGATTTCTATTGCTTGACTTTCACGGAAGTTAGAAAATTGACTCTGTTATAAGAGGAAAAATGATATCATCAATTTAAAAAAAAAATTGAATAAAAACAATTATAGCATAAGTTTAGGTACACAGTGCAAAAATGGGGATATGTGTTAAAATAAACAATAGCTTGTAAGAAAAAGAAATAACAAAAATAAAACCTTAAGTTTTTCTAATTCCGTTTTGGATGATTTCAAACTCTCTTCTGTCTGAATTAATTGGTCACTTTTCAAATCAAGTTGTCTTCGAACCGCATTCAGTTCCGCGCTTAGTTCAGCTTGCATTGAGATGCTCTTGGATTGCATAGTTAGTAGCGATTCAGTCTTTTCCTGTATCAGGATTTATACTTTGAAATTTATTTTGTAAAACCAATATAATTTTTTTATAAAGCAAGTTAGCTGGTCAACTACTCCATAAAATATAGAATGAATTAAAAAAAGTGACAAGGGGGAGAGAATGTAGACACTAAAATGAGGATGAGAGTTTGTATAGAGTTTTCCTCCGTACAATATCCGATAAGGCAATATGCTATTTCATATAGTTGTTGTTTTGTTGTTTGTTATAGTTTTTTTTTTATAACTTCTGATGCTTACAGAAAATAGTTGTTTACAATACTGGAACAGTTCAAAACTGGATGCTAACTATTCGGTTGTGTGCTTGGGCAATACACATAAAGGAGATTGCCTGAACCCAGTGAAATGATGGGTTCTACTAAATTAAGGGAATGTCTCAATCATACCCAGAACACTGCAATAGCTTTAAGTAACCGGCGGTAGGCATCAGGTAATCTGAGAATTTACTGCGTGTTATCGCCACTTGCGTTTCCCAATTCATGGGGATAAACATGAACATATTCTATATCCGAACCATTAAATTATTATGTAGTTTTCCAAATTTGAAAAAAACAAATTTGTCGCTTTAAAACAAACCAACCTTGAGCTCCAATTCAATTTTCAATTTATCACCTTGCTCCTCATCAAACAATTGTTGCATTTTGCTTCGCTCAAATTCATGTTCTGACAATTTTTCTTGCAGGGTCATAATAGTGGATTGTGACTCGGATATTTGGGAAGTCAAATTTCGAATGGCTGTTTCTTTAGCACTAAAGCATTAAAAAGAATAAATTAAAAGTAAAATAAGTGTATGAAAATAAAACTAGTAAAGATTATCATAAGACTTATGTTTTAGCGATGCAGTATTTTGCCATAAACCAAAAATCAATTAATTTAATATCAGGGAAAAATAAATAAATAAAAATAAAGAATCAAGGTATACATTTGGTGGCCATGACTTCACACAAACAAATAATAAAGATTTAAACAAAGAAGACAGTCAAGCAAGCAGAATAGAACAAAAACAATACTCATCTCTATGAACACAATTCTGAATTTAACCTTATCTATGACATCACAATATTCACCTCTCCTCCTCCCTCACTTTTTCCTCCGCCTCCTCCTTCTGCCTCCTCAACAACTGATTCTCATCTTGGAGATGCGATCGAGCAGCGGCCTCCCCCTCCCCAGCTTCCATCTTCGCGAGCAGATCTCTCCTCTCCTCTCTCAACCTGCAAGTATTTGTTCCAAAGCTGCTCTGTGTGATTCTCTTTGTGCGTTTTGTTAAAGTGCTTGGGGTGTGAGCAACAAAGCACTGGAGATGTCCGTTGCAGCTACTTTCCCACAACACCCGTGAATTATTGGATTCAACCAAAGATTAGAAGTTGAAACTTTGTTAACGAAGTGCTTGATGAGTTATCAACATAGCACCGGAGCAATCTCCATTGAAACCTCTTTCCAACAACACACAGGAATATTAAATATTAAGATTTAATCGTAGATTAGAAGATGTAACTTACTTCTTGCCTTCTTCGATTGCATTTTCCCTTCTCTCAATTTCATGTTCGAGCTGAGAGGCGCTCGTTGATAGCTGATCCTGTACAAATCAAGTGTTTCATGGTATTATCACGAAACTCTGAATTTTCTTGTGTTTTTAGGTTTTTTTAGTCCAACATTAATGCCATATATTATCATTGCTCTTGAGTTTTAGTTGTTATTTAAAATATAATTAAGGAAAATGCTTAAATGGAAATGAAAATTGACATATATATACATGAAAATATTTCAAAATAAAAATTTAGTCCAAGTAACCAAATAAAAATAAAAAGTAAACAAAAAATAACCAACCTTAACTAAAACAGCCTCTTGTTGCTTCAGTGCCACCTTAGTTTCCAAACAATGGACTTTATCTCGTAGTTCGTCACACAATGATTGGGCTGATGCAAGCTTTTGCTGAACATTTTCACTGTCACGACTTTTCTGACTTGTTTCTTCCTCTACTCTTGCGTTCTATCAAAGTGGTTATAAATAACATCATTTAGGTGTTGTGGTCAATGAATTATTGGAACTGGAAGGTTTCTAGTTAGATTTCTACTATAAAAAATAAACTACATGGGTGCCACCCAACATTTGAGTATATTTATTTTCATTTCTTATAGAATAAAAAAATAGGTTTGAAATATCAGTAATGAATACGAAAAACCAAGTGGTAAAACATGCTGCCACAAAACCCGGTCGATTTTAGTAATAAAATTAACAAACATAGCTTTAAATTAAAGTACAGGATAGAGAAAAGAATGTTGTTAAAGTTTATTAAGAAAATGGGGGAGTGACCATAATGCGCAACTTTAAAAATATGTAAAATGCTACAATAGCCCTAAGAAACAAAATAGACCTCTCTACACTCTGACAGCCAAATTAATGACAACATAATATAATAGTCCAACAAGTTGTTCTGCGATCAGACAAACATTCAAACCTGCAGCCGAAGTTCAAGGACCAATTTTTCTGCATCCAGCAGTTTGGATTCAATCCTCGTCCTCTCCTCATCACTGGAGGACCTCAACATCTTCATCTGATCTTCCACTTTCATCCGCTCCTCAATGAGCTGGGATAAGGATTTTAAACACATTGTTGGAATTATTTTTTTAATTGGATTTTCCAAGAAATTTAAATAATTGCTAAAAGTTTTTTATGACAAATTCAGTTTTATTTTAATTTCAATGTGATATTTTTGTGGTAACAACTTTCTTTCTTTCGTTAAAATTTCTTTAAAAAACACTCCCTCAAATATCGAATTTATATATGGCACATGTTACACAAACAGTGCAACATCTTTTTGAGATAAAGTAACTCAATGCTGGTTTAGTTATACCTGCCCATATTCAGTTTCTTGTGTTTTAAGTTTAATTTTCAACTGAGAAATTTGCATCCCCAAATCTTGTTGTTTCTTATTAAAATTGCTGGCCTATAACATCTCGACCAGGATATTTAACATTGCTTAAATTTTTTCTCCGATTGCGAAATTCCATTTTGTCTAAATTGCAAAATATGGATGAAAAATTGGTATAAAAAGATCAAGATATAAATGGGTTTTTTATTCTTGAATTTCTAAAAAAATTATCCATTGCTTAAGTTGTTTATAATTGCTAAAAT
>CH002725.1:276164-296392 GCA_000149265.1 Ciona savignyi
TTTATAAGTGGCTAAAAATGAATTCTCAATCCGAACTTTACTTGCTAAAGGAAGATGGTGACAAGTTCACTTTATTTACGGGAACAAGTTTGGCGGATTTGAAGGAGATTTTAAAGCAAATAAAATCAGCTACTAATTTAAAACTGGCGAAAACATTTTCTGCTGAGTTATCCAAATCACACTCGGAAATTTTGCAAAGGTAAACTATCGGAATTTTAAAAAAATGTTCCTGCAGTGATTAACATTGAAATGTGTAATGAAATTAAAATATCAATGGAATACACAAGTTCATTGTTTAAGGCAGGGGTCTCAAACTCAAGGCAAGAAATGGGCCAATATGTGATAAATAGGCGATCCAGGGGCCACACAAAATTCGGTTCTCTTTAGAAGAGTAAAATTTTAGAAAATAAATCATATTAATCATCACTTTTATTAAAATTCACTTTATTAAGTTTATTTAAATTTTAAGTTGATAGGCAATTTATAATAAAAGTCTTTATGAGGTTTCTTAAAGATTGTTATGAAACAAAAGCTTATTACGCAATAAGTTTGTGACAAAGCCCGAGTCTGCGCTATAAATAGACACAACTAGGCACAGGCACTGTGCTGAGATAGCCAGGACCTTACAGATTAACGTAAGTATACATGTATATACATGTATGTATAGAATACACGCACTTTATAGGCTTGATATAGCTTTAGCTGCATTAGGCCTGTGGCCCTATGGCTATGTAGTGTTTTTCAACTCGGCATGTACTATTAACATGAACAGGGCCGGTTTTAGGCCGATTTGACCGATTAGATCAAATTGGGCCCCGCATCTTGAAGGGGCCCCGCGCTAGCGGTGGTCTTTCTGTATTACGAGGTTTAAAATACTACTGAAACGTAAATTTAAAAGTGAAATAATATTCTTTCTCATAATATCAATTTCGTACGCATCGTAACTAAGTCAAATTTATTTTTCTGTGTCTGCCTGTTACGTCATAATGAATATGGTTGCTAAACAATATACATATATGTATATATATATATACAATATATCGTAAATAAGCATCCACATTACCTTTAATTTGTTTATAGCAAGTATTAAATGTCTATTTTTGTAGTTTGTATGTATTTTATGATATATAAACACCCATAAATTTTGCTATGAAGAGTAGGGGCCCCGCCATCACATTTCTAATTGGGCCCGCGCGGTTCCTAGCACCGGGCCTGAACATGAAGTATAATATTTGTAGGACAATTTAGTATACATGTGTCAGGTTGCTTGAGGGCCATAAATTATTGGTCGGCGGGCCGCATGTCGGCCCCGCGGGGGGGTGTGTTGAGACGCCCTGGTTTAAGGTGTGCAAAAAGTCAGCTGCCAGAGCTATTACTGTGCAGCATTCTGTCGTTAGCGTACTTCTGTTTTTTTTATTGGGTTGTAAGTCATACCAGTATACCTTGTGGAAATATTACATGTACTAAATTAGGAAGGCAAACAGTATAAGTAGCTTGTAATAGCTGTTCAGTGCCACTTAAAATAAGAAGAACTAGATACTTTTAATGGCACAATCAGTATAAAATGCTTATTGGATTTGTTAAAAACCATGATTTTAGTTTTAATATATGGTACCCGTGGCCTAACAGAGCTAACAAATCTTACAAATAAATGAACCTGTGATGCTAAGTAAATTCGATAAATATGTTAAACATCAGACAATAAAATCTAAAATGAAACCGTTTTCTAGATTTCGTTCACCCAAAAAACTGCAATTGTATTAATATTTTGGGTTTATATCATGACAAATAATAATAAACCTATGTGTAGCGCATTTGATCAGTGTTTATTCTATGAATTATCGTTAGTTTATAACAACATATTTATCCATGACGGGATTACTAAAAGTGCGCTTTGTGACACCTACTTATAATTCTCGGTCTTGATTCTAACTAGGCCTATTCAAATGGCTAAAAAATATATAGAAAGTAGGAAAAGTCCAAATCTTCTTATTTAGTATGGAAGAAATGATCATATTTTTTATTTGGATATATATTTTTTTCAAGCATTGCTGACTAGTAATATAATAACTTATTTTTTCATTCAGGTTAAAGGCCCACCAGCAGCATGCAGTTATGTTTGAAAACAAATCTCTTCAACAAAAAGCAAGAAGTGTAATACCAATTGTTGAATTAAATAAAAGAACTCAAGTACGAATTGCTGAACAATCGAATTCAGGTAGATTTAAACCTTCGGATATATAATAAGTTATAATATTCATAGAAGTTGGAAAATTCTAGAGGCCTTATATGACATCGTTTCATAACACAATGTTCATTCAGAATCAGTCAGCTTACCTATTGTGCAACATATGATTGCCACTAGACTTACATTTGCGAAATGTGCCTACATAGAGCTTTTAGATTTAAAATGTTAACAATGACTTCCACATAGTTAACCACCATATTTTGTGTTCAATACTTTAAGATATAAATTTGTTAATTAACATTTGTATTTTTCTACAGAACTAGCCAATTATCAGTACTGTTTTCTACTTGAGTTACTACAATGGTTCAAACATGAATTCTTTACCTGGACTGATCAGCCTAAGTGTCCTACTTGTGAAGAATCACAAAGAACAGCTATCGGTATGGGAGGATGATATGTTTCTCATTTTTATTCCGGCAGTAAAAATTGTGGTACGACTGCTGTGGTTACCTTCTGCTATGCTACCACAGGATTCGGAACATGTTTCATCACTAAATAATAAAAATTTTTTTTATTTAATTGTGAAATATTGTTTTAATTGTGAAATTATTATTACTTCGGCTTGTGGTAAGAGTTAGAACACTGGATGCACGCAGTTGAGTGTTGTGTTAACAGATTGTTAAATTGTGTAAGTAATTACTGGAATTTGGAATGACCCATCTGGAAGTACCAAAGTTTGGCAACATCTGTTAGGTTCCTTTCTCTGAGACACCGACCCTTTAACCCCTTTAAACATACAGGCATGCTTCCTCCCTCACAAGAGGATCTTTTATGGGGTGCATCTCGTGTGGAAGGATACAAATGCAACACTTGTAACAAGACTATCCGCTTCCCAAGGTATAACCACCCTGAAAAACTACTGGAAACACGCACAGGTAGAAATTTAAGTATCTAGTCTTTATAAACATGCATGATTATGTGAAATCAGCTTTTTACTTCAGTACTTCATAGCATTTAAAATTCGTAGGATTTACACATTTGACACTACCTTTTCTATTTTAAGTAGTGCATGGTGTGCAGCATGTTTATTCATTCCACAGTGTTAATGGTCATAACAAGCAGTCAAAACTTTTGTGTAATTTAATTGATTTCTAGCATAAGTTAAGAGTAATTTCTCGTCTAAGAATATTAAGTTTAATGAATTGAAACATTCACAGGTCGTTGTGGAGAATGGGCCAACTGCTTTACCCTGATTTGCAAATCGATGGCATATGATGCAAGACATGTGTTGGATTGGACTGATCATGTATGGACAGAGGTTGGAATGAATTTTAAACAGTCTCAAGAGTTAAATTAAATACAATTTAAATGTAGTTTAATTGGAATAGAATAGGATAATTATGTTTAACTCTGTGAATGAAAAAACGCAAAAAGCATTAACACACGGGTTATAGTCATACTAGCTGTGCCCACCATCGGGGTATCAGAACTATTACAGTGTGTTTTATATGATTGAGACCTTCCTTTGATTTGGTAGAATCAATTATTCCACTGAGTTTAGGCAATATCCATTTTCCAAAGACCTAGCCTTTTTCAAGAACCCAACCGACTAGCTAGCGACCAGTTCAAATCTGCAACCCTTCAGGTAAAAGGCGACCCACTTACACGCCAAGCTAATCGGTTAGCTAATTGGATAAATAAGTTTACATAGTTGCAGTAGATCATACTACTATGTGAAATCGTTGCTCCCAGGTTTTCATATTAAACCTGGACCGATGGCTGCATTGTGACCCATGTGAAAACATCTGTGACAAACCACTGTTGTATGAACAAGGATGGAAGAAGCAGTTATCGCTCATCGTGGCAGCTGACCATGAACATATGGTTGATGTGACTAGGAGGTATGATTGAAAGCCAGCTCTTGTGGACATATTATTCTGACGATTGATTGGTGCTGTGAAGTCACCTATATTGTATGATGTGTGCATTCTTAAACTTGGGGTAAAAGTCAATATTATTCTACATTCCAATGCACATAATAACACAAAGTGGGGTGTTGTATATTTTGTATGATGCCACCAAGCATTTGTTTAACAGTGTGGCATGCCACCCTGGGAATCAATGCCTATGGACGGCAGTTCAGCTGTTAGACAATCACAATATCTATTGGCAGTTTATTTATGTCCTAATATCTCAAGACAGCATGTTGTACTGCCCGATTGAAATAAGTCTTTGTAAACAGTCACTTGGTAGTTTAATTTCCCTTTGGGTAGGGCACAAGTTAGAAACCTGCGTTTTCTTTATATTGCGAAAATATGATCAAGTTTTGCGACTCCCAGTAAATTTTTTTTGGCAAAATAGCAGTTAAAATGGCTCTTTAGTGCAAGGTTGCCGACCCCTAGGGTTACCGTAAGAGAAAATTAAATGGTTGAATTAAAAATATTAAAAAATTGCTACAGAAACTGAACTGTGAGCATGCAGTGTACTGACCAATTTCATTAATAACAAAAATGTCTAAAAACTTTTATTAAATTAAATGCACAACCCAGTAACGAAAAAAAAGGTTATTTAGATACTTGGGTTATTTAAAAAGGAGACTTCAGAAAAAAATCTTATTGTGTTTTTGTGTTTTTTTTGTAGTTAGTAATGGAATTCACTCATAGGGTGATAAAATTGTTAACCCTACTACTTGTTTTCAGATATACATTAGATAGAGAAGGGGTTGAAAATCGGCGAAACAAAATGTTCAATTCTGGTTGGCTGAAATCTATAATTCTAGAACTTAATGAAGCAAAGCGATTGTCTTTGTCATTATCCAAAAAAGTAAGTATTACTACTTTATTAATGTTTTCTATGTTTCATGTTCAGTTATCCACACTGTTAATTTATTAAAGTAGTAAGGTAAGCAGAAAATGGACCAAAAACATACAGATCAGATATTTAAACTACATAAAAACTTTTGGAATTTCATAGTTAACTTTATTTAATTGTAAAAGATAAACTTTAATTTAAATTGTGCTAACATTGAGGAAAAATATGTGAAAAGTCAAATTTAAAGCTTTAATTTTTTTATTATGTTGGAATAACAATGCAGTGTTGGGTTTGTAGATGAGGTTGAACTTGACCTCATACCATTGAGGAAAGGATATTACAGGCTTTTGATGTTTAGCAATGATAATGCTGAGTTGTAACATTCAGTACTTTCCCTTAATGGGAAATCTCTAATAATCTTTGTTGGACCACATAAACTCTTTCATTATATTGATTTAACCTTTGATATCTACTACCCCCATTTATACAAATGGGACTAACATTGTTTGTGCCATGTGGTTAGGGATGCACAATATAGAATTTCGAATCTTTGAGATTCGAATCTCTAGGGATTCGAATCTTTACAAGCAATTTAATAAGAATAGTTAGGATTCGAAATTAAAAACGTAAAATATTGGCTGCGATCCAACGCGCAAGAACACGCGTGATGCCGATTATGCAGACGTCAGCAAATCGTTTTAGCAAGCGTGCGAGTTGCGACAGTGGATAACTATGATAAGAAACTTTTGGTGAATCGTCATTGAAGTAAATTCGTAATCTCAAAATTGTAAAATGGCTTCTTCATTCGTATGTAATACCCGTAATGCATTTCTCCATACCGAAAGTGCATCTATCGTGCGAAAGCGTCCGAACATTTTCTAAAGCGGTAGCTCGGAAATACAACTTGCATTAAAGCACAACAACATTATCTTATCAGTTGCTCCATACACGTGCATCGTGGACAGACGCGCTTAAAACGAACGCACGCACAAAGAAAGTAGGTCACGTTCGCCAGGCTGTAATCACGTGGTTTATCGTACCTTTAAATATGATGCAATTATCCAAAGGCGGAAGAGTTATTTACAGACTAAACACGTTAGTATTTGCAATATATATTTCACTTAAACAAATATGTTTTCAATAAACACAATGAATGATATCCTGTGTTATTTAGTTAGGTGATTTTGCAGTGATTAATTTATTATTTTTTTACCAATGTATAACTGTGTTAAATAGTAAATTAATGTTTAATTGTGCAAGGGCATTAATAGCTAGTCTTGACACCAAACTGGTGAAATAAAAATTGTCTGGTGTTTGGGAGCATTTTTTTCAGCCATTCATTTCAGCAACAACCTACTAGACTATTATCCTCCCTCATGGCAGATAGTGTTTAGAGATGTTACATATGATTAAAGAAATATGTAATGGTAAAATATTGTTGGACTACATAAATTGCTCTCATCACAGTTTAAAAGCATATGGCTAATTCACTATAAATGAGAAAATATATGCACAGCATAGCAAATTTAAATACATGGTAAAACATTCTAGAATAGGATTCGAAATTCTAGATTCGAAATGTATTATTCTAGAATATTCTAGAATACCTAACTATCCTATATTGTGCATCCCTACATGTGGTTTATAGTCTCCATGGCAATTAGGAAAGTCTGTCCAGAGTGGAGATGAAAGTTAATGATTTGAACTCAATTAACTTTCAACTTTAGGATGACACTGTATCATAGGTTGCATTCAAATTATTAATATTTCTACCACTCTTTCGTACCGACAAAAATCCAAATCCTGGTAATGTGAAAATCAATATTGAGTAAATACTTAAGATTTGGTGGCTTTAACTAATGTATCAAATGTATTGTACGGTTGCTAAGCTCACCAAATAAAAATGTCTACATGAGTTTGCTTTTTATTTTGGTGGTCAGCATTCCCAATTAGTAGCTGATTCATCACCTGTCTATACAACACAGTTGATCATCAGTTCTATTTAATTTTACCAGGATTTATTGACTAAACGGATGTTGAATGAGGAGAAGGAGTTATCCTTTATTAAGCTCCTGCCCGATGAGGATCTTGGAGGACGAACTTCAGGTTCTCTCACTTGGAGGACAGCAAGAGGAGAGACTGAGGGGGAAAAAAGAAAAACTTTGGTCGAAAATTTCAAGGCTATAAAGTCGACAGACGTGGAATTGAAAAATGGAAAAATTCACATTGAATATTCCTGCAGCTCTGACAAGTAATTTAATTATTGATTTTTATTTTTTAAAACCGATATGAAACAAGGTAAGATGGATGCATTAAGATGTAAGATCTTGCTGGCAACGTAATGGTGTTTCCAGACTATTTCCCTTAACTAAAATTGCCTTGATTCAGTCCATTTCAATGGGCAACCGAAGTAACATCAAGCACTAAACACACTGCAGTAGCTCCAGCAAGCCAGTCATGGTCACTATTTACTTTCCAACAGGTACACACGAATAAGCGACAGTAAAACATCGCACGGTGGTTGGAAAACATTTGTGTTTCGTGTTCAAGATGTGATGAGGAAAGTGGAGTATGACTGGAAGCGGGTGAGCGTTGTTTCAACAAACTCAGCTTGAACTTGTTGTTTGTTTTTATTACAACACAGTAAGACTGTGGGTGTCGCTTGTATCTAAAGAATAGTTTATTAGAATTATTAATGACCAAACATTTTAACCAAGTACAAATAGTTATTGTTCTAATGTAATCTACAGGTTGAAAAAATATATTTCGAAAATTTGATATTACAGCTTTACAGCATGCTGAGTGTGAATTAATCGGGTAATGGGGACATGCCAATTTAAAAATTTTAACAGCCCATCAGAAAAATTATATAAAAATGTAACCTATTTTAACAAAGATCCAAATTAGTATTTGTACTGATGTTATATATCATTTTAATTTAATGTGGATCTGGCCAATTGTCCTCTATAGTGTGTGGACATTTTTTAGGGAAGATATAGTGTAGAAAAGTGTAAAAACATGTGTGGGTCAGTAATGTTGCAAAGCTATCTTTTACAATTCTCGGTGCATCAGTAGAAAGTACAGAATGCGGATTTACTTTAATTGCACTTACAGTGGTAACTATATTTCCACAAAATGTGTGTATTTTATAAATAATTAAGTTGTCACAAATTAGGTGTTTCTAAATATATACAAAATTATAATAATTTGCAAAATGTATTAAATATCCGTTCATGCTTTCCAGGCCTACCTATGTAGGAAGGAAAAGTCCCTAATGGGATACATAGCATGGCAAATAGAATTGCCAAAAACATATGCTATTTCTGTGGCCGAAATCTTTGTAGCTGATACTATTTTTGAAGACGGTTTTGTAAAGTGGCTTGTAACTACTGATAAAACAAGTAGAAGTATTAAATCAGGTAGGAAAACAATTATTACTTTGTGCACTCTTAGTTAAGTATGTTATACAAGTACTTAATTCGAAAACTTTTTATTTTGCGTGCAGTAATATTATATAAGATACGATAAGATTTCATGTTTATCCCTATGAATGGGAAAACCAAGGTGGTTAACACGGGGGTAATCGTCATATCACCTCGCGCCCACCGTCGGGTTACTGGAGCTATTGCAGCGTGTTGTGTATGATTCACTTGTTCCTTCAATTGAGTAGTACCCATTAATCAGCTGGGTTCAGACAATGTCCATCAAGTGCCATGCCTAAGGACACAACTGACTAGCTAGCGACCAGTTTCGGACCTTTAAACCTTCATATGAAAGGAAACACTAAATCTCCAGACTAATCCGCCCATACTACTCTAATGATTTAGATATAACAAAAAAGAAAAAGATGCTTAACAAATGATCCTTATGACTAAACTAGAGTAGTAACTAATTAAATTAAATTTTCCTAAATGCTTCAGGTTCTTCTAAAAAATTGGAGCTTTTAAATACGAAATCTCGAGTTTTATCAATCCATGCATTTTTACGTGGTGAGAATTGGCAACACTCCCAAATATTTCGGGAAGCAACAGGCAGTCCAAGTTCTCCTTCTTTAAAACTTCAAATTGAATTTACCAGAATTTAACTCTTTCTCTGTATCAGTACATATTGTTGGTACTAGGATTATGTGGTTAACTTGTAAAGGAAAGTAGATATTGTTAACTGGAGACATTTTTTGTACCTTGACATTGCTTTGTTTTAATTGTGTCTTGATATTTATTCTTCGAAGTAAAACAAAACCACAAAATATTCTTTGTTTTTTAGTTTATACATCAAATGATTTCAATTGCACTTTAAGCAAAATGTTTTTTCTATGTAAAGCATGTGTGAACATGTATAGAAACCACTGTAGTTTCGGTAAAATATGATGCAACAGAATAATTGTAATTTACTATTTCGCAACATTCCTATCACTGCAGTAACTAGTTTTCCAGTATATGAATTGATGAAAGACAAAACCAGTTATAAATTAGAATGCTGGAAAATGGCCAACAGAAAGGGCTATTTGGTAATCTTTACAAGTTGTACATAAATTGGTGTAAAATGTATTTTTGCCTTTTAGGTTTCCACTGCCTCTGGTATTATTATTACATCCAATCAACAAATAATATACATCATAATAACCCATTTTTCTTGCAATTATATTCCATTCAACTATCGGATTAACTGAATTAATTTAGATTTTGCAAAGTTAGGTTTTCTGCTCAAGCTTCAGGGCTTCAGCTAAACCCAACCCACAGGCCACAACTAGTCAACTAAGGTCAACTTTAATTTTGTTCTTCAGGTATGCATTTTTTCATTAAGTATGAACTTTATTTGCAAAGCGAAAAAGTGGTTGTCCCATAAATAAATTTGTTGGTAGTGGTTTAAATTTAGAAAATCAGGAATCATTGCGCAATGTACAGAATTAATAGTTACCCGTATAAAAGATAATACTGATAAAAAATACTAAATACGGAAACTGGCAAAAAAGTTAACAGCATCATGTTTTGGTGTTTATACAACAATGTTAAATAAATTTAAAGCAAGCATGGTTTCAAACCATTAAAACAAGCGTTTAAACCTGTTGATATACACATCAAGCTACCAAAGAAATTGAACTGTTTTTTCATTTCGTCAACAAGTTTGTACACAACATACTTTTTTATAAAAGAGAAAGTACATTCCGAAATAACATATAAAAATCAATACCGAACACCATAGAACAAAATCAAAATGTTATTCAAATAAAAAACAGTGACTTTTTCCATCTTGCAGTTTAGCAAAACAATACAAAGTACCAATTATCAAAAATGTACTGTAGTTCATTGTGACTTATATAATAATACAATTATACCCATCACTGAATAATTAACAATTTTTGTAGCATAAAAATGACTTACAAAACTTTATAAATAATGGAATAGTACCTGCATATTATTTATGCATATTAATAACATTGCAACCTGTGGGTGTGTGTGTGTGTAAGCTACTCCATTAAATGAAAGTGGCGTCGATGGATAACTTCAGTACATGATTTACTTAAACAGCATTCAAAATTACTTATGTTTGCGGTCCATGTTTCCCTGTGGACCATATATTTTTTCATAGTGGTACTGGTTGTACAAAGGTTGCACAATTCCTTTATCATCAGTGTAAGTTGAAACTTGTTTAATGTGCTGAAATTGCCGGACTGCAAAATCATAAAATTCTTTTTCCATCCGGTAAGTTTTCGTGTTTTTAATTGTTTTTAGAGCAGCTTCCGATGGTGGTTCTTTATGGATGGTTTTCCTAATATGAGATTTTGATCCTAAAAAGAATCTTTGATTAGATATTACCATTATTGTGCCATGTCAGGAAACAAGACTGATTTCGATACCCATTATAATCATGGCTGTGGGAAACTATAATAGGATAATCATGTTTTTTTCTTTGACAGGAAATCGACAGATTACCTATCATCTATCATCAGACCAGGTAAATAGAGTCATTCATTGTTAGTATAACCTATTAATCTGCTGGGTCCCTGCAATGCTTGCCAAGAGCCTTGTCCCAGGAAATAGCCGACGAGTTTTCAACCCCACCATAGTTGCTTTACATCAGCTATTGAACACGAATGCAGCAATAGATTCAGCAACTGGACTATAGACGAAAGTTAACCAGATATGTTCCCTGAGCTTTATCTTATTATACCCTTTAATGTTTTATCCAAAGTGATAAACAAGAGAAACAGATCCTGTCCTACCTGTTCGAAATTTATCGATTATTCCTTTAAACATTCGCGGCTCGATTGACTCCAGAACTACAACAAAGTCCTCTATCTGTTCAGTCACACCAACCAGTGTATAGCGGTGCACCAAATTACGCTTGGCTTGATCCAATGCCCACTGACTGCCCACTTTCCTAAAAAAATAAAAAAATGTTTTTTAATGATTATAGTTGTAAAAAGCAAATGATTCTCAGTTTTATTTGTCAGTAAAACCACATGCTGGTGATTTCTTTAAACATTTAATGACATTATCTGGAACCAAGTGGTATCAACAGTAAGTTGTGCTACCATTGGAATGGTGCATGTGCTGTAACCCTATTGGCTATCTGCAAGATTACTGGCCACACAAGTATTAGGTTTCATACATGTATTAATCTACCAACCGTGCAGCTACTCAGGGTGCTTTGGATAACATCCAACTAAATTATTGGCTTTATAGATTAACTACTATTTTACGACATAAAAATGCAAATTTAAAAGAAAATGTTCTGTAAAATACCACTGTTCCATTCTGTCCATACAGTAGGTATAAGTTTCAATGAATTTGCATATTAGAAAACATGACTACTCTAAACTAAGCAACCAAGCAATCCACCTACCAACACTCAGCGCTTTGTCCACACATCATAGGGATTTGTAACCATAATGCTCTTGGTTGACAGTCATGGCCGTTTTGCGCCAAACATTCATCAAATGTCTGTGCCAAAAAGAAGTTTGTATGTAAAGAAGTGGTCATAGGCAAAACGACCATCAATAACATTCCTATATGTGTAATAAATCTACAGTAGCCTATATAATTGCAGTTAATAAAGTAGCAGTGTGTCTTATTTTTTAATGGAACAAAAAAAAAAAAACCTCCACCACATACAATTAATCATTTCTAGTGCAAATCAACTTAAAATACCTTTAACAACTAAAATTATCTTTCATCTGTATATAAATTATATTATACCAATAACCAGTGATTTAAGTATTAAATCATACGCACCGTTTTATCGCCTTGTTTTGTTCTTCTTAAGCCTTTCCTATAATCATCACCATATCGTATAAAGTAGTAGAATGATATGAGTCGCTCCAGTGGTTCCCGAAGTATATTGATGTACATGGGCTCAGGAAAGCCGAACTGAGCAAAAGAGAAATACCCGAAATGGCCGTGGTACAAAGCAGGCTTTCTCTCCACCCATCTTGTCATATTTAAGGCAAGGTTGTACTGTACAAAAGATTAAAATGCATTCAAAATCCCTTTTAAAGGGAAGTTGTACATTATGCTTTTGCAATTTTTTTCATAAGTAAATATAAGTTTTATTTTATCAATGTCTCCAAGCATATTATTATTTTTTTACAATGAAGGGATGCACAATATAAATTAAATAAGTATCAGTATTTTGGTCCTACACTAATTCCTTTATATTCAAATCTACTATTTCGAATCCTATTCTAGAATATTTTCTAACTTTATTATTGTGTAAGGTTTTAACCAAGAAACTAATTTATTTTATTGCATCACAAATCCATCAAAATGAAGATTGAACTGTTATTAATAAATAGTCAAAAGCTAATGTCAAAAATATCAAGCAATTTAACATTTCATAAGTGACAAATTCAACTAAAATTTTACAAGCTCTAATATTTTTTTGCCGCGCTTGGTTTCGAATCCCCCATTGACCATCATCAAAACTATTTTTGTATGGAAATGGTATATGTATAGGTCGCATTAACCATTTGGTCATGTCCTTACATCCATTACAAATCATAATCCCTCACAGAAATTAGAACACAGCGAGTCACCTAATGGTCAGGGATCATAATCATATTAACATTTATGTCTGAATATTTGGCTTCTTTCACGTCTTACAAATTATACCCCATACTATGGATTACAAATCTGCCTATATGACTTAAACACGATTTAAACACAACACCAAACATTACAACCATACCAATCTGACAATGCTTTACGAATCAGGCTGCTCATGGTTTTTGCTTTAGATAATAGATGTATTAAATGTTAAAAGAGTAACTCCCAATAAATTATTTTTGCTAACATATTGTTCCGCAACTTACACACTTAACATACCTGATCACCAATCGCCACTTTTAGATTATTCTTCGTGATATTAACATGCAAACAATACATATTGTTTATCTTTGTGAGGTCATAGACCAAGTTGCAGAATGAGGTGCTTCCAGTTTTAGGTACTCTGTTGTACAGTACTATGGGTTGGCGTGGCTCATCTTTCTGGAATTATTTTTGGGAAGTTTCATTCTCTTCAGTAGTTTAAATTTCCTAATTGAGGTAAAAGTAGCTACATAACTGTAGACAAGAATAGCATGATGCATAAATTTGAAAGCATGACTTGGCATGTGACTATACAATCACAATATTTATGTGGATTGTGTTTTTTTTAAGAAACTAGCAGTTTAAAGGTCTCTTTTGGTTTTTATTCTCAGAATTTGAGTGTCCATGTAGCACAGCTATCATGCTTTTTCAACATTGCACATTTTAATTGTATTTTGGCATGTAAGAGAACGATTTTACAGCCAGATGACACTAAATCCGTATAACATTTGTTGTTTGAATATAATGTCATCTGATTTTTAGTAGTCTGTATTTTTTCTACCAGTCATTATAGATCTTTACATGGAACTTTCAGTCATTCAACTGACTAACAACTAAATTTCAATATTTAAATGAAACAAAAATGTAAATTACCATGGATGCTTTCGTGTCAGTGTAAAAATGAAGTGGTTGATGGAAATTTTTGTTTTCATTATCCAATGATTTTTCTTCATCTGAAATAGTGCATCAAAATTATGCTTTAATAACTTCTTTTATTCTATCTCTATTACAAATGTAGGATTTGCTATGTTATAATTTTAAATTACTTACTTTTTATTTGGACTTCAGCAGGCCTTAGCTGACTCAGTCGAAATTCAATGTACAATATTAGAAATCCAACACCTGCAGCCCAGACTAACACACTACGTTGTTTAAACATGATCAAGTTACGCAGCATTCGCATAATTTGGGAAGTATTTACATTAAAACATTTCTATACACTTAATAAACAATGTTAGTACCAGTATCTGAATAAAAAAAATTAAAAACATGAGATATCAATAAACCACATAATTTACACCCTTGTACATATTGAAAGTAATAAGACAGTGTTAAGAGTGACAGCCCAACAAATAGGTATGCATAAAGTAAACTAATGGGCTATTCTAAATTAAGCATTGACTAATAAATACTTATTTAGAGAAAAAACAGAGGGTTTGGGACTTTGGGCTAACACCAGTACAGTTAAACATTGTTGCTTTTGTGGTCAACAAAAACATTAATTTGGTTCAAAATCCGCTTACTTTGTACCTCCCTACTAACAGGTAGGAATTAAAAACAAAAATATTTACAAGTTCGTAATGTACCTACATTCCTAATAGTCCAGTTGGCGCAAGCAATTTAATACTGTATACACATTCAAAGGTATTTTTAGGGTCTAAACCCTTCATATACATTTTTACAAATAATTGTTGCTGTTTTTTTCTCGCTCTTGTTATGTAGTAAACGGTACCTATACCCTATAACACAAATCATTCATCCAAAATGCAGAAATTGACATATTGCAACAAGAAATTGTTTGTGGAAGCTTAAACGCATGGGCAAAAAAGCAACTAAAAATGGCTAAGACATATCCACCAACATTTTTTTTATGCAGAAGGAGAAAACTTGTCATTGTTACACATAATAAAATGGTGTAAAGCAGAAAGTTCTCATGCATGCTTTAGCCACACTTCTTATACTGGCCATTATCATTAGGCATGTTTAATATTGCACATTTTAAATAGTTGGAGCAAACCACCTTAATTAAACAGCAGTAGTAAAACATTGCACAATTATTTTAGTTCGATTATCCTCACAATTAATATGTTTAAAAAAACACCGAATAAAATCAAATTAAGTAGAATAAAATTCAGAAACTTAATTATAATGGTTTATGTAAAGTCCAAATGGCAGTCTGTCCTATTCCAGTAGTACCCACTAATTTATAGCCCAATGTTTCAAGCTTATTGAGTACAACTCGTGGTGGACTATCGACACTCCACTCTTTAAAGGGATTTCCTGCTCTCTGAGATAACGTAGCTCCAAGTTGCTTCATTAATTCCAGATCTGCTCCCTCATCTCCAACGATTGTTGGCCCAGTTTCAAGGCGAATTAGAGTGGATATTAAAACGTACGGCATATTTGTTTAGGTTAATTTTTATATAAAAACCTTTGCACCAAAATGAAAATTAGGTTATGATAAAATGGTGAGTCAAATATTCGTTCCCCGTATGCGCCACTCTAATTTATAGTCGTCCTATTAATAAAATTGGTGACCGAAAATTACCGGGATGAAACCGGTTACCGGTTCTGTTACTAATTTAAAGTCAAAAGCATCTTACCGCTAACCATTATTTTATTTACTTGAATCGGACCAGACTCCAGTCCAGTCCCCGATTACAAAGAACTAATTTTACAGCTCTAAAACCGGTCCCTAGCAAGTCTCTCCTACGGGTAAGTGCCCGAACCATAGTATACTAAACTGCCCGAAACCTTGTGGGGCCACAGGTAATTCAACGATCCGCTGCCGTCTATAGGCCTACATGGTACATAAATCTCCTTTTGGGTCCTATGTTTACACACATGGCGTGAAGCTAAACCTCACAGCGGAACCTCCACTAAATAGAAAAAAGAACACTGTACTTGTAGGTGTATTCTTTATTCAGTTGTGTGTGTCTGTGTGTCAGTTGTGTGTAAGTGATCGCACAACGCTTTACAAAGCAAATATTGACGTATCTACAAAACAACCGCTTAAAGTGTCAATGACGTCATGAGGTGATAACAGAATAAACTCAGCCGGTGTGGATTAACTAAAATGTTTTTGCAAATGGTATCAAATTGCTACAAACTCCCCTTTTACTGGGCTGTAAAACCACTTTAACATGACCGCAGGCTTAAACGTTCCCAAAACCTCATTTTTGCACATACTGCCCCCATGTCGTCTTTGTTTTCGAGCATGAATTAATGATACGAGTTGAGAACCGTGGCTCCAGTAAACTGCTTAAAGAATACGAGTTCGGTGTTTATTAAGTCGTGCCCGAATATATTAAATTAATCATCATATGCATGTTTTGTCATGGTCGCAAGTTATGTAAATTAAAATCAACTTTCCGAGACGGAGTTCGAATTAGTTGAGTCATTTAGGGTTCTACAAGTCAGATCTAGTGCCATAGGCATCGGAAGGCCCACACAACAACTACCTGAAAATCCTACAGAACGTTTTAAAAATATACAACACCCTGCATTAGGCTACCATTATTAGTGTCCGGTCCGGTGGTCTAGCGGTTTAGTGCGTCGCCTTTCAATCGAAAGGTTGCAGGTGCGAAACTGGTCGCTAGCTAGTCGGTTGTGTCCTTGGGCAAGGCACTTTACGGACATTGCCTAAACCCAGCGGATTAATGGGTTCTACCAAATTGAAGGAACGTGTCTATTATACACAACACAATGCAATAGCTCCGGTAACCCGACGATGGGCGCGAGGTGATCTGACGATTGCCCGTGTGATAAACCCCTTGGTTTTCCCATTCACGGGGATAAACATGAATATCCTATCCTATCCTAGTGGAGGGAACTCGTAAAGATCTTGAAAGTATGATCATGAGCAGACCTATACCTATAAAATGGAACTTTGAATGTTTTGTCCGACCGATTAGTTTAGTGAGTGAGTGCGACTCCTTTTAAACGAAAGGTTTTGGGTTCGAAAGTGGTCGCTATAGCTAGTCGGTCGTGGCCTTGGGAAAATCACTAAACGAACATTGCCTAAACCCAGCGGATTGATGAGTTTAGTTTATTTTTTGTTTCCACGATGAAAACACGAAGCAGGACTATTGATAAAAATTTGGAAAACGGGAAAAAACGGCAAAACGTTAGTCTTTAGGACACGTCTAAAAAAGCAATAAATTATTAAATTTTGCTATAATTAGACGTGGCCGCTAAACCCAAATAAAAAAATAATTAATTGTTGATAAAAAAAAATTACACTATATTACACTAAGACTCGAAGAAAAATGTGCGGTAAAGCGCCCCGTGCAATGGGGGAGTGGGCTTTAGGAGAAGGGATGGCCCGGAAAGTGTGGGCCACAGTGGAAAAAGAAAAAACCTTAAACATGGGTTCTAACAAATGGAAAGAACGCGTGAATCATATACACAACAAGCTGTGTAGCTTCGGTAATCCGACGGCGGTGTGTGTTAACTTATTTGGTTTTCCCATCAACGGGGATAAACATGAATATAACCTATCCCATCCTACACATTATGCTCCCGATCGATAAGCTTGGTGGGATATTGCGTCATGTTTTACATGACGGGCTATAGGTTCAAAACTGGTACCTAGTTGGTAGTGTTCATCAAAAAAGCAATGAATAGACATTGCTTAAAACCAAACCTTTAAGTTTTGAAGAAACGTCTCAATTAAACCGGACATACTTTACTTATAGCTTCGGTAAACTGTGTTTGGACACGCGGTAATTTGACGATTAACCGTTAGATAACACTTGGGTAAGGCACTGACCGGTCTTTGCCTGATCCCAGGGGAATATTGGGTTCTACCTAATTGAAGAACCGTCTATACTCTATATAATACACAACAGACTTAGCTTCGGTAACCCGACAGTGGACGCGAGGGGATCTGACGCCCGTGTGTTAACCCCCTTGGTTTCCCCATTCTCGGGAATAAACATGAATATCCTATCATAGTCAAAACGGGCTTACAGAAACTTTGTGTTAACACGTTCTTAACAATAAATGCACGAGACGGGCTGTTCACCAAAAAGTGCCGCACACGGCACGCAACTTTTTCAGAGCCAAAACGCCACTTTTTTCGAGGCGACACGACACTTTTTCAAAGGGGCCACGATATTTTACCTGATACGAACGCCGATGATGAACTCTGTGGTGTGTTTCTAATTCACAGTCGCCTTTAAAAGGGCGTGTTGCCTCTGAGAAAGTGTCGTGTGGCCTCTGAAAAACTGGCTTGTCGGTTCGAAAAGAGTGGCTTGTCGCCTCGAAAACAGTGACATGCAACATACGACACTTTTAGAGTATAGTTCTATTGTAACGTTTACCTTTTCATTTTCTTTCAATAATTTTTTTACTTTTAAATTGGCGAATAAATGTTTCACAAATTTTCATAGTAAATTTAACCAATGATTATAAATAATTATTAATTCAACGAACCTAAACTTA
Source organism: Ciona savignyi (assembly GCA_000149265.1). NCBI lineage: Eukaryota > Metazoa > Chordata > Ascidiacea > Phlebobranchia > Cionidae > Ciona > Ciona savignyi. The sequence continues at coordinate 294,696 of CH002725.1, forward strand.
AAAAAAATTGGAACGTGCAACACTACAAACATGATGTTGTGCATTTCAATTATCAATAGGATCTTAATTTTTCTGTTAAGCTGTGTCAGTGTGTTATGTCAAATGATTTACAATATGTAGTCAAGAAACGATTAACGTTTGCATACACCAGTTGTTAGCAATTTGTGGTTCTTTAATCATTATGTTACTGCTCTTATTAGTTGTGTTGCGACTCTAGCGGGTGATTAAAAAGAGAAATACACCCGCGTGTTTATCTCACACATTTGTTTTCCTTTAATTGCAAATATATGATAAGTTTTACGACTCACAGGGATTTTAAAATTTAGGGAATATCGGTTAAAATTACTTTAAATGCAAAAGGTTGCCAACCCTAGCATATACACACTCAGTATTAAATACCTCTTAACTTTTGCATTTGCCAAAAATATTCCCTGTGTTTTGTAGGCAGTGCAACAGTATATATTTAAAATAAAACCGGATTCCATCAGTAAGTAGGTTTGTAAATCAATTTTAGTAAAAATGTTTATGACACGGTCTGAGTACGATCGAGGAGTCAATACTTTTTCACCGGAGGGAAGACTGTTTCAAGTAGAATATGCAATTGAAGCAATCAAACTTGGATCCACAGGTTTAACCTCATTAAGAGAATTCTAGGATGTCTAATTTTGCTTGATTTCCTTATATTTAAACTAAAGAAACCACGACTGGGTAAAACACAGATTTTCCTAGGGCTTAAATATTGATTTTACATACTTGTAGTAGGTTATTTAAAACTTAACACCATTGATCAGGGTTAGGGAATTTTTCTCTAATTTATTATTTTAGTAGTGTCTTCTTAACATGACAATGGTATGTTTAGACTAATACTGGGATGGATCGTGTATCGATAGTTGTTTATTGAAGAAATGTCAAATGGTGTGTAAACTTATTATAGTCGGTGCCCACTGGTATAATAGGTTACAATTAGGGATGCACAATATAGGATAGTTAGGTATTCTAGAATATTCTAGAATAATATATTTCGAATCTAGAATTTCGAATCCTATTCTAGAATGTTTAACCATGTATTTAAATTTCCTATGCTGTGCATATATTTTCTCATTTATAGTGAATTAGCAATATGCTTTTAAACTGTGATGAGAGCAATTTACATAGTCAAACAATATTTTACCATTACATATTTTTTTAATCATATGTAACATCTCTAAACACTATCTGCCATTAGGGAGGGTTGTTGAAATGAATGGCTGAGAAAAATGCTCCCAAACACCAGCCAATTTTTATTTCCCCAGTTTGGTATGAAGACTAGCTATTAATGCCCTTGCACAATTAAACATTAATTTACTATTTAACACAGTTATACCTCGGTAAAAGTATAATAAATTAACCACTGCAAAATCACTTAACTAAATAACACATAGGATATCATTAAATTGAACACATAGGATATCATTCATTGTGTTTTTTGAAAACATAGTTGTTTAAGTCAAATACATATTGCAAATACTAACACGTTTAGTCTGTAAACAACTCTTCCGCCTTTGGAATAATTGCGTCATATTTAAAGGTGCGTTAAACCACGTGATTACAGCCTGGCGAACGTGACCTACTTTTTTTGTGTGTGCGTTCGTTTTAAGCGCGTCTGTCCACGATGCACGTGTATGGGACAACAGATAAGATAATGTTGTTGTGCTTTG
>CH002725.1:296492-309662 GCA_000149265.1 Ciona savignyi
GATGCAAGTTGTATTTCCGAGCTACCGCTTTAGAAAATGTTCGGACGCTTTCGCACGATAGATGCACTTTCGGTATGGAGAAACGCATTACGGGTATTACATACGAATGAAGAAGCCATTTTGCAATTTTGAGATTACGAATTTACTTCAATGACGATTCACTAAAAGTTTCTTATCATAGTTATCCACTGTCGCACGTTTGCTGAAACGATACGCTGACGTCTGCATAATCGGCATCACGCGTGTTCTTGCGCGATGGATCGCAGCTGTGATTTTACGTTTTTAATTTCGAATCCTAACTATTCTTATTAAATTGCTTGTAAAGATTCGAATCCCTAGAGATTCGAATCTCAAAGATTCGAAATTCTATATTGTGCATCCCTAGTTACAATGGTATATAAAATTGATATACAGTAGATTACAATGACTTTTTTCATTATAATATTATTTAACATAATCACCTCTACATTTTGTTTTGTTTATAAGTGTTTGTTTATGAATTAATTCCTAATATTACCTTAAAAAGGTTACCTACATACATGGATGGATGGCGATAATTTGTGGCTACAGTCAAGTAGTTAATGCAGTATTTTGTATAACGAGATCAGCTCAACCCATTAAACCACAATGCGATGCAATAACTATCATTTTAATTCACAGCAATTGGCATCCAGACTTCCGAAGGAGTTGTTCTCGCTGTTGAAAAGAGGATTACATCACCGTTGATAGAACCATCAAGTATTGAGAAAGTATTCGAAATCGACACTCATGTTGGTAAGAAACTTTCACAGCAAACCTACACATTTTAGGATCTTGGGATAGGATACTAATCTTTCCCTGGAAATAAATAATGGAAGCTTATACTGCAGGAACCCAAGATTATCTTGCACACCATTTGTTTACCTAAAGCTTATGCTCTTTGTTGAATAAGGAAAGTAGCTTGCACTTATACACAATTCATAAGCTAGTGGCTGATTTGTTCCCAAAGCACTACAAATAACAGCGGCATATATAAAAATATGTTTTATATATATATAACTAAAATATAGTTATCTAATATAAGTCAAAAAATCAAGGTCATTTTGTACCCAGTATATAAGATAATGGATTTGTGTGGAACTACACGCCTCTCAAACCCATTTTAAAACAAATTATAGTGTTTTTATTTTGACCAGATATAAACAACTAATCCAATTTATACTTTGCGTATCCACTTACAACCTATTTTTGGGATTCCAGGATGCGCAATGAGTGGTTTGATTGCCGATTCCAAAACCATGATCGATCGTGCCAGAGTAGAAGCACAGGTTATTTAAATTTATTGGTATTTTAGGTGTAAATAGATATAATTTGAAGTTTGTCATTATTTGCTAAGAAATACTCATAATTAACCATTAATTTGTCTTAAAGTGCTTAAAATTTTTGGATTGTAATTTTACCACAATTTGGGATTTATTGCAGTATGTGGCTCTATTGAAAAAGTGCTTTGTATTATCCAGTGGCAAAAATATGTCATCATATTGCTGTGTAATTATAGCTTAATGTGTTCACAGAATCATTGGTTTACATTTGATGAGAAAATGACCGTACAAAGCATCACAAAAGCTGTTTCAAATCTTGCTCTTCAGTTTGGGGAAGAAGACTCAGAGCCTGGAGCAATGGTGAGAATCAATTGCATGCTAGAGGAAGTTTAATATAACATGTTTGGTGAAGATAGAATTGTACCATTACCATACTCGGTGAAGAATTATTCACAATACCGTGTCATTTTAACCTTATATGTCCCAAATCTGACATTTCCAATTCTTGACATTTTTTATCTTTTTTTTTTATATTACCCATATTTGGGGTTAAAAATTGTAATGTTGTTTATTCAGTCAAACTTGCTTAACAAACAGAGTCGTCCATTTGGCGTTGCCCTATTGTTTGCTGGTTATGATGAAGGTTTGGGCCCACAACTCTATCACTTGGACCCATCAGGTACCTATGTGAGCTGCAGTGCTAAAGCTATCGGTTCTGCTTCCGAAGGTGCTCAAACCTCACTAGAAGAACAATATCATAAAGTAAGCTAATTTGTAGGTTGTGTTTATTAAATGCATATCTGAGGGTTAAAATGTGAATAATTCTGATTGATTTCAATTGGCATCCATGTAGAAGATTACCTGCCACATGTTACTTGTGCAGATATAAATAAAAGTTAAAATATGCATGATAAATTATAAAGATAATTAAAAGAAAATCATGTTTCCATATTTTAATCACATTTGGTAGTGATTATACTATCAAAAATTAAAATTTTTAGTTACTCTGCTGTAATAACTTTTAAAGTATTTATTTTAGTTTTTTTCTATTAAAAAACACCCCTTTTCCCCGATGAAGTCAATGTGTGGAAAGAAAACATTATTTAAAAAAAGAAGAGATATATGCAAATAACCGTGCTTAGGATATTCATCTCATCTTTATCCCCATGAATGGGAAAACCAAGGGGGTTATCACACGGGCAATCGTCAGATCTTCTCGCGCCCATCGTCGGGTTACCAGAGCTATTGCAGTGTGTTGTATATGATAGACACGTTCCTTCAATTTGGTAGAACCCATTAATCCGCTGAGTTCAGGCAATGTCCGTAAAGTGCCTTGCCCAAGGACACAACCGACTAGGTAGCGTCCAGTTTCGCACCTGCAACCTATCGATTGAAAGGCGACGCACTTAACCGCTAGACCAACGGACCGTGCTTGCTACTGCTGGATGGTAGAATGTGTAATACTAGTGTTTTTTCCACAATGGCAGTAGATTATCGTCGGTTTGCATAATGTTTATTGTATTTTAGTCAATGACGGTCGCAGAAGCAACCAAGTCCGTCCTAGGAATCCTGAAACAAGTTATGGAAGAGAAACTGACCTCCACTAACGTCGAGGTAGCATCGGTTACCAACGATAAAAAATTTCACGTTTTTACAAAAGAGGAAGTGGAAAACGCCATCAAGGATTTGTAAATGAATGAAATCTTGACGGAAAATTCCATTTCAAGAACTCCGTATTTGAACATTTTCAAAGATTAGAATTTTCAAAATGGAAAAATTCTGACTTTACTTTAAAATGTTACAGCTTTGCCTTACATCATTAAAACTAACAAGTTCAAACTATTTTTAAATACCCGTTATGGTCTGTTTAAAAAAATACTGATAAAAAATCACACTGTTACAGTTGTTAATATATTTAATCAAAATTAAAATCCGATATTGGATTTTTGAGATTTTGCATATTAAGGAATACTATCACATAACGCGTTCGTTCCAAAGTAGTTTTTTCATTAAAAACGTCCAAGACTATATCCTAATAAGTACATTACCTTAAGTTATTTACACATGTTTCGAATTATAAACTGGTAAAAATAATTACTTAATTATATAATTTGATATTTAGGCAAATTAGAATGGCATAATGAATGATTCTGTAACGAACGAATTAAGTTCAGTTCAAGCTGTGTATTGCAAAGACGGGGAATTCACCCTTCACGAAAGTTCGCCTATTAGTTTCACGATATTTCAACCCGAAAATCGGCTGAAGTTTTGCTGCGCTCTGACTCAGAGCTACCCACGTGAGCCTCCAACCGTACAACTCCTGTGTCCAGTCATAAGCAGATCGGAACATGAACAACTTAATAAAGAACTCCAGCGAAGCATGGAAACAAGTAACACGTTAGGAGAACCTATGCTTTACTACGTTATTTCCTGGGTGACGGAAAAATACAGAGCAATTCCAAACTCTTCCATTGAAGTAAAATCTTCCAATTTGAATATACGATCCTCCATGTTGATACAATTGGATCACATGAGAACGAAGTCAAAATACGTTAAAATACTCGAAAAATGGGCATCCGAGTTGAATATAACCGGCTTTGTCTCGTTTTTGGGTCGATTGATTTACATAGGCGTGCATGGTCATCGAGACGACTTACAGGAATTTGTGCTTCGGCTCAAAACACAGAAAGTTGATATCGATAGTAAAGGACACCCCTGCAAGGAAAAAATGATGAACGTGTTGTGCCAAGTTGTTACCCAATCTACCATTACGTCATTTGAAGCGGTAAATTTAAAAACTGGTACACAACTTCGAAAGATGTTTTCTGAACTCGGTTTAGATGATATGTTTGAGGAATTTGTACCGTCGATATATCATTAAAGTGTACATGGATAGCAAGTGTGGTTGATATAGATGTTGTATTAAAAATTAAAGAAAAAGAGCCAAAATTTTAATTTTCCACTAAATTAAAACTCGATATGAGGAGGTGATCTATTGAAATATGACTAAATATACCACTGCAAAACCTTTATGAAAAATTGGAAAACGGGAAAAATATGGCAAAAGGACAGTCGTGGTAACACTTTTATAACCCAATCAATTATTTACTTTTGGTAAACTTAGACGTGGCGCCAAAACGAACGTATAAAAAATATATAATACAGGAAAAACAAATATTTATATCAAAATTATTACACTAAGCCTCAAAAGAAAGTTTGCTTTAAAGCCACTCGTACAATGAGGGAGTCGGCTTTAAAAGAAGGATGACCGGGAAAGTGTTGACAACAGTAAAAATGAAATTCCAGTAAAAAGTTTTATACTGGTTAGATAGATAACTGGTTTACGTGGGATTAAGTTTATGGGGTATATTCGGTAGGGATAAGCATAATTATTTTATCATATCCTATTTTAGACACGTTTAAAAATTGGACTAAATATTGCTTACCGGTCCGAGGATATCTAAAAATGCTGTAAAACGTTTTTACATATTTTAGTTTGCCGAGATTTTAATTGGGGCTTTAAAAAAATTAAAGGTTAGGGCAAAATGTCAATGTCAAACCATTACTAAATCGCGCATTATTACCCATTTGGATTGCCCAAAAACACAAAGTGTTACGCAAGAACATGAAACTTTATTCCATTAAAGTAGATCAATTCAATCGGAGATATATAAACAAGAGATATTAACAAGAGTCTCGTGTTTGTATATCTCCGATTCAACCGCAAACTCCCGCATAAAAACATCTTGCTTTAAATTCGGTCTCTTGTTTATACTTCACGGAAGAGTGACGCCGGGTGATATTAACCAATCACGTGCGGCCAAATATCCAAGCTAAAGCAACGTAGCTCTTTGAGTAACATGTAGTTAACACAGCTTAGTCAAACGTCGGAATTTCACAGAATTTCAGACTCGGATTAATTTTGTTCGATATGCATAATGTTTATATTTCGGTAAACGCAAATCTTTAACACCGTCTGATTACAGATGTGGAATTTTCAGGTTTTATCTAGTAAAACGCAATCGCCCAATAACTTAGTGTCCTCTGAGTTTACAGAGTTATATTAAGTTTTTTTTTACATTATTGAGATGTTCTTTTAGTTTTAGTACAACCACTCGGCCCAGACGACCTCCGATAAGTACTTTGTCCATCACGACTAAATACCTAGTGACCAGCCGAACTATATTCATTTAGAAATAGTGTACCGTGACCATAAGCTATATTAGTAAACTAAACAAAATTAAAAATGTTTTTTTTCTTGTGCTAAAATGACTTGATAAATTGTTTACCATTACCCTTAAAATTACAGAATTTAAAACTTAGGGTACGTGTACACCTAACCAAAAGAAGAAACCTACAAAACTGGTTTTTGTCCATTACAAAATAATGGCCAACTTTTATTCAAATATATATTATATGTTTGCCGTATTCCTTTGTTTGGTCTTCATCAGTATTGTCAACGTTAAGGCAGATGATTGTGAAGGTAATTTTACAGCAAATTTAGCTTATTAAATAAGTACCGTTTGTCTGTTCTGATCCGTTAATACAAGTTTGATTAACCCCATGTTGTATACACTAATGGAAAAGTTAATTTGTTTTGGTGTCTTATCTTTCAATAAAAATCACAACTTCAGGATATCAATTTTGATGGGAATGAGAAAATGCATTACAGTTATCACAGAATCATTTGTCTGTTTACCTCGAAGTCACTGTACAATAGAATTGGCAAAAATACCTTTATGTCAGATCTACTGTTTTAATTAGTCCGATGGGTTAGTCTGGTGGTTTAGTACGTAGACTTTCAGCCGAAGGGTTGCAGGTACGCAACTGGCCGCTAGCTAGTTGGTTGTGTTCTTGGGAAAGGCACTAAATGGACATTGTCTGAACCCAGTAGATTAATGCAATAGCTCCGGTTACCCAAGCGCGATGTAATCTGACGATTGCCCGTGTGATAACCCCCTTGGTTTTCCCATTCACTGGGATAAACATGTATATCCTATCCTAATTACTGACTGGTTAATAATTATGTCCAAATGTTTTTTTAGTCTGCATAAAGTTTTTGACAAGATTTGAAAACACACTGAAGACTGAGGGTATTGAGAAAGAAAAAGATATCCAGTTAAAACTCAAAGAGGTTTGCCGCAAAGCTAAAGGAAAAGACAATCGATTTGTAAGTATGCATGATTATTATTCATATCCTTTTGGTAACTCAAATTCCCATGACAATATCTTGCTTAAAAATATGATAATGTACATGTTTTTCTTTTTTAACCATTTGATAGGTCTGAACTATTTTTGCTTACCACAAAGTTCATAATAAATAATATTAATAGTATTTACTTCTATCAGTGTTATTACATTGGGGGTACGGATGATGCAGCAACTGGATTGCTACAGCAAGTGACGAAACCGATGAGCTTTCATATGCCCATTGAAAAAATCTGTGAAAAACTTAAAAAGCAAGACAGCCAGATTTGCGAACTACGATATGGTTAGTTAATTTTTTTTGTTTTATGATCCTACAAGATTTTTTGGGTTGAATGTTTATGATAAAAGAATAGATTTTTTATTATTTTCACAGGAAATTTAAATATAGTTGTGCCAACAAACCCTAAAAACAGGAGTTAAATTAAAAAAAAAACAATTTTTCCCACTTTTTCCAGAAAAAGAAATCGATTGGAAAAATGTGAATTTGGATAAAATGCGTGTCAAACAGTTAAAGAAAATTCTTATGAACTGGGGTGAGGAATGCAAAGGGTGTTTAGAAAAACCAGAATTTGTAAGAAGAGTCAAAGAATTGATGCCGCAATATGTGCGGGATGAATTGTAAATTGACTTGCAAATATTTTTACTTACCTTTCTTGCGTATTAAACGCATTCTTAGGCAAATTTATTTGAAGTTTGTACCATTGCAGTGCATTAAAACAACAATAAATGTAATTTTCAATGCAGTAAATCATCTTCACAAATTTGGAATTTTATAACATTCCAAAATTCATAAATGTTTGATCAGCATTCGAAACAAATTAAGCTACTGTATCACCACCGTATATTTGATGTTTTCGCCGCTTTGTTTTGTCCGTAACTGCACAATATAGTAATAGAAACTGTTAATATAGTTTTATATGGATGCCACCTTAATAAGTATTATTTTAAATCCAGTTAAAGTATTGTAAGATCCTATGTTTTTGTTAGTAATTTTATTTAGTATAAGTAAACTCAAGTCGAGTCTTGTTATTTATGGGTTTCTTTTGAGTCCCTTCAAAACGAAGATGTTTTTTATTGATTTTACTTTTGTCTGGTCGCCAGGTCATTGGTAAGAACAGGTTATTAAACCAGGTTTAAATTTTAATAATCCTCACTGGGGATATGTCAGTTTTCTTTAGTCTTAAATCTTATTTAACTACGAACAGAACAGATGCTTGCGCAATACCCTTTAACACAGTGGTTCCCAACCTTTTTGTCTCGGTGACCACCCTAAATTTTTTCGCAGATTTCGTGACCCACACTTGTATAAGCACAAACTTGCATTTATTAACAAATCAGTGTGATGTTGACCTTGTAGGTCTGCAGCTAAACGTGTACGATGCGTCCCTCGACTATTTTTACCAATTTCAAGCTATTGGACGTTTACAGTCATGTGGTCATGATTTATGACATTACAGTGGACCACGCATACTGATGCAATGATATTGTGGTACAAGCAATTCGAATGAAATGAATGATAAATGACAGTTCAATGAAAAATTATAAACAGGATAACATACTTCTAGCGTACCGGTACCCAGTCCAACTGACATTCACTTTTCTTACATTAGCAACAGTTTCCCCCAGGTTGGGAACCACCGCTTTAACACCTTTTCTGGAAATCCATAATTAAAACCCGCTGAAACTAGTGATCAGTGTTACTTGCACTCCATATTAAAGTAATGGAGTTGAATCTCATGAAGCTGTTGGCTAATAGGATAGGATATTCCTGTTTATCCCTGTGAATGGGAAAACCAAGGGAGTTATAAATCGGGAAATCGTCAGATCACCTCGCGCCCACCGTCGGGTTACCGGAGCTATTGCAGTGTGTTGTGTATGATGGACAAGTTTCTTCAATTTGGTAGAACCCTTTAATCCGCTGGGTTCAGTCAATATCCGTAAAGTGCCTTGCCCAAGGACACAACCGACTAGCTAGCAGGAACAGTTTCGCCCCTGTAACCCTTCGATTGAAAGGCGACGCACTTAACCGTCAGACTAACGGGCCGGACATATATAATATGAGCATTGGCGGCAAATTCTGGGTAAATCATGTTAGGGTCGATTTTTGGGATAGGGTATTTATGTTTTATCCAAGTCAAATGAGATAGCGCTAGAGAATCACAATTTTCAGATTAGTTAATGAAGGCGTTATCTGGTGACCGCCAGGTAACCTCACACCCACGCTTAAGTTGCTGTAGAATGACATAACTGACAAGCTAGCTCCAGTTGCGAACTTTCAATCCTTAAGCTAACTGGCGACATTAACCTACCAACCTATGTGATCGGAAGTTTGGTGACCGCGTCCGTAATATTTATTATTCACATCCGTTTTGATGAGATGTTTTAACAACTGTTCGTTTTGGCGTCTTTCCCTGTTTCTGTAGTATAATTTGTTTCATTTCCTATTATTTAATACCAAGGCAAAATAAAAAACTTAACTTTTTTGTTATAAAATCATGTTAATTACGACTGATTAGTCTGGTGAATTATTCCGTCGCCAAGGAAATAACACCTATAAAGTTTTAATTCAAGGAAATAACAAATTCCACGTGGACCGACATTTTCGCTACAGCGAGAAGTCCCCACCGTTGTAAGTTGCTAAGTGACCTTTTTTGAAATAATATGATGACGAAAATAAGCTCTATACTTTTGGGGAAACACAAAAGAGAGTAGCAAATATCTCTTAGATTAGCTCTTTATTTTAACAAAAGTATTAAATTGAAATAGCCGTCCTGAGACAGGACTCACTATAATGGGGAATTCCCTTCGGTACAACTGGGATAGAAGTTAATTAACTTTAGCAACGATAACGCTAGGCTAAATTGAACCGAGGTCTAAATTGAATTTATCAATAATACTTTCCTAGTTTAAAGCTAAATATGAAAAGAGTGCAGCGGAAAATTGCGGCCGTTTTGCTACTGAACCTGATGTGTTCTACTTGTATCGTATTTTTAAACAAATGGCTTTATACGAAAATGAAATTTCCGAATATGACGTTAACATGTTTTCATTTTATCGCCACATCAACCGGACTTTATGTCTGCCAACGGGCAAATGTATTTTCCCCGAAACGATTACCTTTGCTGGACATTGTCCCTTTGTCAATTACATTTTGTGGATTTGGTGGTGTTCACGAATTTATCCCTGCAAAATAATACTGTTGGAACTTACCAGCTGGCCAAAGTGCTGACAACTCCAGTTATAATCATTATTCAAACATATTTCTACAACACGGAATTTACAGACAGAATAAAAGCTACTTTGGTAAGAATTTGTGAATGCAATTTTATATTTCATCGTAGGTTTAAATACCTACTCGTTAGCTCTTGGTACCATCAGTAGAAATGTGATGGCATCAAAACCAGCTTCCAGCTAATGTCATAAAGAAAGGAACTTAACAGACATACTTAAACCCAGTTATTTAAATAAACTGTAGCAGTGTTTCCATTACAATTATGGTAACCTAATTAGTCACAGAAAATTTGACGGTTACTGTAAATTTTTCCTATATTTTATTTTATAAATTAAAGAATGTGCTATTTCCAGTATAATTTTGTAAGTAGCAAAACTAACCTAAAACTAGACTTTATGTCAATTCTTCCTGGACCAGTTAAAATAACTTTAAGTTTTTTTTTTATCACAGATTCCAATTACCATTGGCGTGTTTATTAACTCCTATTATGACATCAAGTTTAGTATGGTTGGAACCTTATATGCCTTGGCGGGAGTATTGGTTACTGCACTTTACCAGATCGTAAGTTCTGTTGTTCAAAATGACATTCAAGTTGTCAGGCTAATATGATATATATGTTAAGATTTTTTTGGGTCGTTCTATGTTAGTCATTTCTATTTTTATCTCAGTGAATGTGATATGTATTTTGCATACAATTATACAAGTAAATACATGTACAGCAACTACAATATCTCTTGTAACCCAGCTGTAGATATATATTTTTAATTAATATATTTATACTATCTGTACCGTAATGCTATTTAATTCCTTCTTGTTCAAGATTCTATAAATTACAAAGTAAAACTTGATTTTCATAAATAAAACATGCTTGATTTAAAAATTTAACTTATTGCATAGATGTGGAATCGCATGGGAGAATTAAAACTGGCATAACGTTTCTATATCTTTCTATATCCATTTCTTTTGTAACAGAAATGTAGGCATGCATTTAGGGATGCACAATATAGAATTTCGAATCTTTGAGATTCGAATCTCTAGGGATTCGAATCTTTACAAGCAATTTAATAAGAATAGTTAGGATTCGAAATTAAAAACGTAAAATCACAGCTGCGATCCATCGCGCAAGAACACGCGTGATGCCGATTATGTAGACGTCAGCGTATCGTTTCAGCAAACGTGCGACAGTGGATAACTATGATAAGAAACTTTTAGTGAATCGTCATTGAAGTATCGTAATCTCAAAATTGCAAAATGGCTTCTTCATTCGTATGTAATACCCCGTAATGCGTTTCTACCATACCGAAAGTGCATCTATCGTGCGAAAGCGTCCGAACATTTTCTAAAGCGGTAGCTCGGAAATACAACTTGCATCAAAGCACAACAAACATTATCTTATCAGTTGTCCCATACACGTGCATCGTGGACAGACGCGCTTAAAACGAACGCACGCACAAAGAAAGTAGGTCACGTTCGCCAGGGCTGTAATCACGTGGTTTAACGCACCATGACGCAATTATTTCAAAGGCGGAAGAGTTGTTTACAGACTAAACACGTTAGTATTTGCAATATGTATTTGACTTAAACAACTATGTTTTCAAAAAACACAATGAATGATATCCTATGTGTTCAATTTAATGATATCCTATGTGTTATTTAGTTAAGTGATTTTGCAGTGGTTAATTTATTATACTTTTACCGAGGTATAACTGTGTTAAATAGTAAATTAATGTTTAATTGTGCAAGGGCATTAATAGCTAGTCTTCATACCAAACTGGGGAAATAAAAATTGGCTGGTGTTTGGGAGCATTTTTCTCAGCCATTCATTTCAACAACTCTCCCTAATGGCAGATAGTGTTTAGAGATGTTACATATGCATTAAAAAAATATGTAATGGTAAAATATTGTATTGACTATGTAAATTGCTCTCATCACAGTTTAAAAGCATATTGCTAATTCACTATAAATGAGAAAATATATGCACAGCATAGCAAATTTAAATACATGGTTAAACATTCTAGAATAGGATTCGAAATTCTAGATTCGAAATATATTATTCTAGAATATTCTAGAATACCTAACTATCCTATATTGTGCATCCCTACATGCATTATTATAAAAAATGAAATGTGTAAAATTGTTATTTTATAGTTAGTTGGCAGCAAACAAAAAGAGCTACAAGCCAATTCAATGCAACTTTTGTACTACCAAGCCCCCATGTCATCACTGATGTTGTTGGTTCTTATTCCTATCTTCGAGCCAGTTGTAGCGGAGGGTGGAATATTTAGTGGCTCATGGGGTTTTGGTGAGATTTTATATCATAATTGTGACAGATTGGTCTCATGGTTTAGTGTGTCGCCTTTCAGCCAAAAGGTTGCGGGTTCCAAACTGGTATATAGCTAGTCGTTTGTGTTCTTGGGCAAGGCACTTAAGGGACATTGCCTGAACCCAGCGGATTAATGGGTTCTTCTATATTGAAGGAACATGTGAATCATACACAACACACCGCAATTCCACATGGGGATAAACATAAATATCCTATTCTATAAATCCCAATACTGTGATGTGGAATATTACAATATTACAGTTAGGATAGGAAATTCATGTTGTATATATAAGTAGCGTTTCAGCACAATTTATTTCACTCTTGCTTGCGATATATCGCGAGTTGGTGGAAAAACATGGTATCCCGCGTTCCACATAAATAGGTGCAAATCTAAAAAACGATTTCTTGCGGAGAAGCTCTTTTTGTCAAGCAAGTCTTTCTTTACATTCTCTGTGAATTTCGTGCTGTTGAGATAAAAAGAAGAGCGTTGGTGTCGTTTTCGCAGCAGGCGGTTTGCTTCGTGTTCTGAGCGCACGATAAAGAAAAAGGCGGCGAGACTAGCTAGTTCGGTGTGCCCTGCTTTAAAGAATATCATACAATTCGAAAATATTGGATATAGTATTTGTCTTTGTTTGCTTTTGTATGCCCTTTTACACTTCCTTCACTTTTCCTTATTATACTTTTTAGTATTTTAGTTCTACAAAACTAAAAACTTCAATGCGTTTTGGTTCAATTTTTCATAATATAGTTAGAATAAAGGGAAATTTCAATAAGGAATAAAAAAAAAACTACTGAAGATAAAAATACAGTTCAAATTTTCCTGAGTACAAAAACTATTAGACAATCTACATTCCAATTTTCATATCATTTGGACATACCAATAATTAGTGAGTATTTCGTTTGTCAGTGCACCTTAAATTTGTCAAAGTTGAGCAGAATTTTCTTTACATATAAAGTGGTGTTCACTAAAATTTACATAATATATTCTTTATTGGAGGTAGATTCTAGGTGAGCGGCTTGTTTAAAAGAGGGGTAAATTATCTTTCGAAACATACTAAATATTAAATCATAGCATAAACTTTTGAAAAACTGTGCTAATGGAATGA
>CH002725.1:314709-343229 GCA_000149265.1 Ciona savignyi
AGGCTTAAAATATAACAAACAAACGAATTGTTTGACTAAAAATGAAAAGACAGGCTGAATTGGGTTGATAGTCACGACCTTGATAAATTGCTAATATCGGATACAAGGAAATCAGAAAATCGGATTGCAATGTCCTTTAAAACTCTTAATAAATAGTATCTTAAATATTTATACTTGGTATTAATACAATTTATAAACAGCAGCAATTTACAGTTATAAATGTTATATTAATACGAATAAAATTCATTTTTCTGTTTTCAGTTAGGTCGAAAGAATTTGCGGGCATCCATTCTTGGAGTACTGGTTTTTAAAACAGTGTTGCTAACGGAATTTCGTTAAAAAGTTTATGATTTAAATTTCAGTTTTAAAGGGATTTTTTGTTTGAGACTGTAAAATAAATAAAAAATTGTAATTAACTTTGTATATATTCCTGAAAAATGTACCTTTGTACTTCTTAAATTTTGATTTGGAATTTGTCACGTAAAACATGACCATATAATTTTAAAGCATTAGTTAGAGTCGTTTGGAGAGAAAATGTTTTTAGAGTCAACCCGTTTCCTTACCAAATTTAAATTCAAGGTGCTTTTTAAAGTTAGAGTTGATTTAACAATTAATAATGCAAGTGTTTTTACGCAATAGTCAATGGCAATATTAATCTTTATTACTTAATCGGTATTATTACTTAAATTCTCTCAAAAATAATACCAGTGAAACAAATTAACATTTAGCACACATCCTTGTTGTGTGCATGATGCAATGTGTTACAGCCAAAATTATAGAACGTTAAATTTAACAAACATACTACCAAGTTTCTAGCATTAGTTAACCGTATATGAATTTACTATATTCTACTTTAACCTGTATTATCGCTTTAATATGATTTTTACCTATATTTATTATGATTTTTACCACACAAAGTGTGGGTTTACTTTCGAATGGGTTTATTGCTATGACCACTTGTACTATTAAGTCCCAAATGCTGTCATGCAGTACCATATGAATCACAGTGTTTGTAGGATAGATCTAAATGACCACAACTTCTTTATTCTTGCCTTTAAAGTTAACACAATAATGTTTGTGACGGGTGCCTATAAATACTACAGGACTGCTTGGAGCGCTATGATCACTAAGATTGGTATGGAAAGACTAATCTCAACCCCAGAAATAACTTTAACCCTAACATTAATATCATGGCTTTTGTAATTATGAAGTATAGTAAGCGGTCCTGTAGTATTTAGAGGTACTGTTTGTGACCTTATACGATTTTTGGTTATACAAAATCATACCTTATAATGCACATTTTTCTTCTTTAATTGCTTTTTTAAACCTAATTACAGTTTTGAAATCCAAACTTAACCAGTCTGATGTATGAGTTGGTTGAAAAAGTATAAACCTTTACAGTAAACTTATTTAAAATTATTAAAAATGGAAAATAAAAAGTTATATTGGATTAAAACATTAAATGCACTGTTCTGTTAATGTTTGCCGCTGGAAATTCAGTCAACCCATTTTGCACCAACTGCCATATCCATAGACACACCCTTAAAACATTTTTAATTCTGTACTTGATAACCAAGAAGTTATTCTCAATATTAGCACCTTAAGATCTTGCCAAATCACTCTACTTTCAGAATGTCAGAAATTTAAGTAATAAAAATGTGTGGACCTAACTAACTCTCATTGGCATTTTCCACCCGGAGTGATAAACACAAGTATTATTTATCTAACTGAGTGCTAATTATACTTTAATTTCAACTTTTTTTATAGCTTATTCCTCATGTAACTTTACCTGTTGCACTACGCCAGCATAGCAAAATTGACCATGGGAAAAAAGAAAGGAAAGGGAAATGATTCTAAGCAAGCTCAGGATGCTGTGAATGATGGAGAGACCCCTGCTCCTAAGGGTAAAAAGGGGAGAAAAAGACAAGATGATGATTGGGAGGACGATGTGTTAAACGAGATTGCTGTTATGGCAGGTGGAGGTGAACCTAAACCGGAATCCACTGAAAATGTGAAGAAAGAAATCTCAAATACTGAAGTCACTAAAAAAGAAGAGAAATTTGAAAAAACTGATGTACCAAAACCTGTGGCTACTTCGGACTTAAGTGAGATTAAACCGAATGAAAAAAAGAAAAAAGACAAAAAGGGGAAAAAATCTCAAGCTAAATCGGAGCCAAGTGAAAAAGTTAAAGCCGAAACTCCTGAAAATGACATTGAAAAGAGCAAAACTGAGAATGCTGATGAAGAAGTTTCTCAGTCCAGCAAGAAAAAAAAGAAAAAAGGGAAGCAAGCCGAAGAAGAGAAACCAAAAAAAGGAAAACCAAATAAGGCCATGCTCAAAGTTATCCAAGAATCATTAAAAAAGAAAAAAGAGGAAGAGGAACGCTTACAAAAAGAAGAAGAGGAGAGAATAAAAAAGGAAGAAGATGCTGAAAACGCCAGATTACACGCTCTTGAAGTTATCAGATTAAAAAAAGAGAAAAAGAAGCAAGATAAAAAGGATCGTATTATACGATTAAAGCAAGAAGGAAAGTACTTGACTCCCACACAGCGAGAGCAACAAAAAAGAAGGCAAGCATACTTGGAGAGTTTAAAGCAGCAAGGAATCACAATCCCGGAAAAAGGATCTGAGGAAAAATCCAAAAAGCCAAGATATGAAAAGAAGAAGAAAAATAAACAAGTTGATGAGCAGAAAGTAGATGCAACAGATGACAATGAAAAGAAAGAGGAAGAGCCTGTGGAAGAATCTGAGCCGTTTGAGATTGTGGATGTTGAAGATGATGACAATGAGGAGGAAGAAGAAGAAGAAGAGGAAGGATGGGAGGCATGGGATGATGTTCCAGAGGATGTTCCTAAGGAGGAGGAATATGATGATGAATCGGAAAGCGATGAGGATGAGAGCGACTCAGAGTCTGATGAGGAGCAAGAACAGGAAACGGGATTATCATCCATGGAAAAAGTCAAGTTAAGGATGGTGAAACGAAAAGAGAATTTCGAAAGTAATAAATCAACTTCCAATCTACGATCTCCAGTTATTTGTGTCATGGGCCACGTCGATACAGGCAAAACAAAGATTTTGGATAAAATTCGACATACTAACGTTCAAGACGGCGAAGCGGGCGGCATCACTCAACAGATTGGAGCTACTAATATTCCTGTTAATGCCATTTTGGACCAGACAAAAATGGTTAAAGACAGAAAAAATATTCAGATTCCTGGACTTTTGGTGATAGACACACCAGGTCACGAATCTTTTAGCAATTTAAGATCTCGAGGCTCTTCTAATTGCGACATGGCAATATTAGTAGTTGATATTATGCATGGACTGGAACCACAGACTATAGAATCAATCAACATGCTAAAAAAACGAAAAACTCCATTCATTGTTGCTTTGAACAAAGTCGATCGTCTTTATGAATGGAAATCGCAACCAAAAATGGACATTACTAACTGCATCGCTTTGCAAAAGAAGAATGTGATTAACGAGTTGACCGAAAAGGTTAATGGGATTATCGTACAATTTGCGGAGCAGGGTTTGAACGTCAAGTTGTATTATGAAAACGAGGACACCAAGCATTGGATTTCCATGGTCCCTACCTCGGCAATAAGTGGTGACGGAATGGGTAATCTGATGGCACTTGTGGTGCAATTTTGCCAAACTGTGCTGCTGAAACGTCTAATGTACTCTGAACAATTACAGTGCAATGTACTTGAAGTTAAAGCAATTCAAGGGCTTGGTACGACTATTGATGTGATTCTAACAAACGGAAGGTTAAAATATGGGGACACCATTATCGTTCCAGGTGTTGAGGGTCCAATAGTCACCCATGTTAAAGGTCTTCTCATGCCGGAGCCTATGAAAGAACTCCGTGTCAAAAACCCATACACGAAGTTCAATGAAGTTAGAGCGGCCCAAGGGATTAAAATCATTGCAAAAGATTTAGACAAAGCAATGGCTGGCGCTTCTTTACTTGTAGCCAATCAAGAAGACGAAATCAATATTTGCAAAGCTGAAATTCAAGCTGAGATTAATGAGGCACTGAAAGCAATTAAACTTCAGGACCGCGGTGTCTTCGTTCAAGCCTCGACGTTAGGCTCATTGGAAGCATTATTGGAATTCCTTAAACAATCAAAAATCCCATATGCTGGCATAGGAATTGGGCCTGTGCACAAGAAAGACATAATGAAAGCGTCGGTGATGTTGGAACATGATGATCAGTGGGCTGTCATTCTTGCATTTGACGTTAAAGTTGAACGGGAGGCGCAAGAAATTGCTGAAAACCTCGGAGTGAGAATTTTTACAGCTGATATTATATACCACCTGTTTGATGCCTTTATGCAACACAGGGAAGACTTGAAAAAACAGAAACAGGACGAGTTCAGACAAGTCGCTGTCTTCCCGTGTAAGATTCGCATCGCCCCGAATTGTGTTTTTAAATCCCGAGACCCGATTATTATTGGCGTGCAAATCGAGGCGGGGCAATTGAGGGTTGGTACCCCTATTTGTGCACAATTGGCAACCGGGGAAATTTTACCGGTGGGTATTGTTGCCAGTATGGAGTTTAACCACAAGCCAGTTGATGTTGCCCGCAAACCTCAAGAAGTGTGCATTAAAGTTGAGGGAACTCCCGGAGAGGCCCCTAAAATGGTGGGACGGCACTTTACTGAGAAAGACTTATTACTCAGCAAAGTAACCAGAGACTCTATAAACGCATTAAAGGATTGGTTCCGAGAAGACATGACTAAAAACGACTGGCAATTAATTATAGAGCTAAAAAAATTGTTTGAAATTATTTAATATTTTTTACATAATTGCAGTTGTGACATTTGCTTCATTTTTTGGTGGTGGTGAAATATCGGTATTTAGAAGATTTTTACTCTTTCTTACGTTGCTGGGAAATCAGGACCCAATTAATTTTTTTCAGAATGGACTTTATTGTAAAAAGAAAAGTTTAGTACAAATTTTTGTATAAATTCTTTGGACTTTGAGCTATCATTCCATTGGTCATTTGTTTATATAGATTTTTTAGGAATTGTTATTTTTCTTATTAGGAATGACATACAGTTTTCGTAAAGAAATCGAAAGTATTACAGCAAACATACTTAAGTTTTGTTAAGAAATTTATTCTGCATTTGTTTTGAAATTGATATGGACTTGTACCGTTAATATATATAAAATCCACCAACAGAAATTGTTTTAAACGATCATGCGTTCAGGTTTATAGAATTTATATTTTCCCAATATTTATAGCTTATATTAATCATGGTACTTGACTTGGACCTTTTCCGCACGGACAAAGGGGGTAACCCAGATAAAATCAAGGAGAATCAATCAAAACGATACAAAGATGTGAAACTGGTCGATAATTTGGTTGAAGCTGACACAGAATGGAGAAAGTGTAAGTAGAATTCCATTTTGATAATTTTACAGTGTGATAGTGTATGGCTAATTGACTACCTTAGTACATTGCCATGTAATTTAGGATTATTATAAACCTAAATTTGATTGTTCTTGTTTAATGAAACTTGATATAGAGCATTTATCTATCAATATCAGTATAACTGGTTGTTTTTCTCAATAACAGATAAAACTTTACCTCTATAACAGTTATACTAACTTTGTATAACAGCAACTTGTTACTTGTGTATATATTTTTGATAGATTTACTTACTATTTCAAGCTTTAACATACTTTGAGATACATTATTTTGTAATTCTTGCCCTGTTCTGTCAACATCGCCAATGCAGCCTAATAATCGTTGATTGTAGATCAATTTAGGGAAGTTTGTACTGCAAATCTAGTATGGACCATGATTTAACGATCCTTGATTTTTGGGGCCGTACAGTAGTAGTTTCCTTAAATAAATAAATTTTAAAATGAAAAATAGCCGAAAATCCTACGAGCTATTGAGTCAATATTTCGCAGTCTTTTTACAAATTTTAAATTCTAGGTCGATATTCGCTGGACAATTTTAACAAGCTCAAGAACCTTTGTAGCAAATCTATTGGTTTGAAAATGAAAAACAAGGAACCTGTAGGAGACAATGATGCTTTACCTACAGATTTTCCAGCATTGGAGAAACTTACCAGCGAAGTGTTGGCTGTCAGTGAATTTAACATTGTTTCATCTTAGTTACTTGCAACAAAAATGTTTTTGCAGTATTTTGAAAAGTTTGACGAGAATAGGATTGTATATTATGTGTGTGCTCTGAGCTACGGTTCATGTTTTAAGCGTGTTGTGGCCACAACTGGCATAAATTATAAAAGATCGATTATTTTGGTGGGTAAGTATGTCGACTTAGAACTGGTCGGTCGTTAGTTGGCTGTGTCATTGGGCAAGACACTTAGTGAAAATTGTGGATCAATGGGTTTTACCAAAATTAGAGGAACTTTTCAATCATATTGTCATGTAATCTGACAGTTTTCCTGTAATAAAAGAAACAATGTAAATCCTATTTATGCCTATTATACACACCACAATCTGAAAATGCATTAAATATGTGCTCATATTTACCTGCACTTCTTGGCGTCATTAAATTTCACTCTTCTTCACTTAGAAGACTTGCAGCTCTGTCTGTTTCTGTGTGTGGCCCAATAACAGTCGTTAGAACATGAGAAATTGTTTGCCTTGTATCCACTGTTAGTTTTTTAAGCTATTACTAGTGTACATATCACATCCAACATCCAATATTAAAGTATAACTTTTAGTTTTTGAATTTTAAATCTTTAGCTTTACAAGTAAAAACTTGCGCTAACACCAATTAATCATGTAATAAAAAAATAAATTATTACATGATTAATTGGTTAACGTTATGGTCAATAAAAAATCCCAATTTAAATCAATAAACTCCGCAATAACCTTTGACAATTTCTCTGTATGTATTTCCCACCTGCTTAGTTGTAAATTACGATCTATTTGCATCACAGATACTAACTGTGTGTCAGATCAAGAAAGTGAGGTTGATGGTGGAAGATGCGACAACCAAATGTGATCAGAGGAGGATTGAGCTGGAGGGAATCAGGATGAAAAATCTTCGTGAGATCGGTAATCATCTTCACGAGTCCGTTCCCGTGAGCAATGATGAGGTGCGTGAAAACAACAGTGAAAACTGATTATAGCCTCATTAATTAACAGAATACAGAATTTGGACTGACACATTAAATTTCTTAAATTCGTATCTTTTAGTACTAATGTAAAACTCCTCATTTTGCTTAAAATCATATTATGTGTTTTAGACCTTATGCTTGACACAAGCATATGATATGAAAAAAATTCACAAAAGTTAACAAACCCATCTTTTTGGTTGCACCAGGATGCAGATAATCGGATAGAACGCACAGTTGGAGACTGCACAGTCCGAAAGAAATATTCTCATGTTGATCTTGTGGTGATGGTGGATGGGTTTGAAGGAGAAAGGGGGGCTGTTGTGGCCGGTAGCAGGGGGTACTTTCTTAAAGGTGGGTTATATTTTTTGCAAAAAGTAGTCAAAATATAATAACATGTCCTTTTAAAAATCCTAACTTTAGGTTACTCCCAAAGCCCAATTACCCGTTATATATAACAAAACTTTGAGAATAAATCATATATTTGCTCCATTATATGTAAGGGTGACAGCATTAGCATTATGCCCATTTAGCTTGTGTCATATATATGAAATATTTTTGTTTCCGAGTGGTATGAAGACTTACAATTCGCAAATGTTAAAAACTAATTGTGGACATTTTTTGTGGTAGGACCTTAAAATAGCTTGGGAAGTACTTGGTTTGGAAGGTTATAGCGTAACTTACGAGCATGTAACTCCTTACGAGTTGCACTCAGAATACTGTGCGTGGTTGTGGTTCATACATTACACATTTAAGGTTAATGCTCGACATAGTAAACAAAATTCCATGAACAGTGTTATGTTTTAGACTGTTTAATCGGTTCCATGACAACTGAACCCCTTACAACTGAACCCCTTACAACTGAACCCTTACAACTGAACCCTTTACAACTGAACCCCTACAATTAAGCCCCTTACAACTGAACTCCTTTTAACTGAACCCCTTTAAACTGAACCCCTTTACAACTGAACCCATTTCAATTGAACCTCTTTACAACTGAACCCCCTTTTCAATTAAAAGCGTTCGGTTAAAAGGGGTTCAGTTGTAAAGGGGTTCAGTTGTAGGGGCTCAGTTGTAAGGGGTTCAGTTGTAAGGGGTTCAGTTGACTGGTCACCGTTTAATCACATCACTGGCAAGGCTTAATCTACTTTTAACCAAACAATTGTTTCCAGGTGCCCTCGTCTTCTTGGAGCAAGCTCTGATCAACTTCGCACTTCAGCGACTCGCAAACAATGACTATGTTCCTATATACACTCCGTTCTTTATGCGCAAAGAAGTAATGCAAGAAGTAGCTCAATTAAGCCAATTTGATGATGAATTATACAAAGTGAGAAATTTATTTATATATGCACATTTAATGAATTTTAACGAACATGTGTTGAATTTTGGGTGAAATACACTTGTTTTGTGAATAAAACATTAAAAAAAACATATTGAAACAGATATTTAGAACAATAATCTTGACTTGACAATGTAAATCGAAATTATACTAAAAAAAATTGAGAAGTTTTAAAAATATTAAAATAAAATTATTTCTAAATAATATGTGTAAAGTTTATTGGAAAACTTTCATAATTGTACGGTAATAATTTGTTTTATGTAAATGTATAGTTATGTAGATGTAATATATACTTCTTTAATCATAGAGAGAGTGAGAGAGGAAGAAAAAATATACACACTGATCATAGCCTAACTCAGATAAAAACTTTTAAGGTTGTTGGCAAATCAAGCGAAAAATCGGATGAGTCTGGAATCGACGAGAAATATTTGATTGCGACGAGTGAACAACCGATTGCTGCTCTGCATCGGGATGAGTGGCTGGGATCGGATAAACTTCCAATCAAATACGCTGGTTTCTCTACTTGTTTCAGGCAGGAAGTTGGCTCTCATGGCAGGGACACAAGAGGAATATTCAGAGTGCATCAATTTGAAAAGGCAAGTTTAGTATTCTGCAATGGTGTTGTAACTAAAAACTAAAGTTTGCATACTCCACCCATCGTGTACAAGGCATCAAGCACTGTTTTACTCTGCCTTGTGTAAGGTAGTTAAAGAACATTGCCCTACAATCCAGCTGTTGGCACACATCCATGCATGGGTTATTACACTTTGCTGGGTTATGTCTAGCTCTTGGAGATTAACTTCAATAACATCATATGTTAGTATTACATTCCTTTTCATTAAGGTATTCGTAATGATGGACACTGCTCCAATATCGTGGTAATAATTGAAATATTCAATAATACTCAACAATAAAGTAATCCGTTATTATTTCACAGATTTGCTTCAACTTGTTTGTTATTACCACCACTTTTATAAGGAAAAACATGATAAAGTATGAATCGATCGATTTTAGATTTCCAGATTCACCATGATAAAAGTGATATAACTAGGCAATTAATTTAACATAATTTTGTGCTTGTTTGCAAATGTACTTTATAAGTTTTATTATTTTTTAAAGCAAGTTTCACAAAAGTTCGCAATGTATTGTTTAAAATATTGATCAAGTTATTAATCGTGTTGTGGTAGGTGGAGCAATTCATTTTTTCCTCACCTGAAACTTCATGGCAACATTTTGATGAAATGATCGAAATTGCTGAGAGCTTTTATAAGGTTGGTGCTAGTACAATCGGTAACATTTTAACCTGGTCCGCAGTGTTAATTTGTTCTTTATCCCGGTGTGTTATTTTCTCTGTTAAACTTATTCTTTACAGAAGGCAATTTGCACACTTATTGTTACACACCAGTGGTACTTACACACTTTTGGCCGCACCACACATACATTCAAATTCACAGACTTCTGTTTGTTGCATACCTATGATCTTCAGCAGCAACATTCCACTTTAATACAGTGCTGAATTTAGGCACCACTCCTAATGGGTCACTTTTTCGGATTTAGAGAATTGCTCATGATATCATACTCGCCACAAATGTTAAATGAAATAAAATGTGTAGGGCATATGAAGTGATCTTCTTTAAAATACATGCAATGAAATAAGTTTGTTCTAATTACTTTTTATAAATATATGAGTAGAATATCAACTCCCAATAAGTAATAAAATAGTTTCGAATAAGATTTAAAATCGTTCAAATCACAATATTCTAGAATAGTCTCCATGCAAAATATTTTTTCTTTCTCATGCACTCCTAATCTACAGGACCTAGGTATTCCATACCATATAGTGTGCATAGTTTCTGGAGCTCTTAATCATGCAGCAGCTAAGAAGTTGGACTTAGAAGCTTGGTTCCCTGGTTCAGGAGCACATAGGGAGCTTGTGTCTTGTTCCAATTGTTTGGACTACCAAGCCCGTAGACTGAAAGTCCGCTATGGGCAGACAAAGAAAATGATGGAGAAGGTTTGAAGAAATAAAATTCTTGTGGTTTTTATTATCTTATGTTTTCCTCTTTAATTGTGTAACACGACGGGTGCTGTGATTTGTGCTTCTTTTGTAACATTAGGGGTATACGTTTGGCAAAACTAGTGTTTCGAAAAAATAATCGACCCCAAATATAGTTAAGCCAAATTATGTAATGGCTTAGAGCGTCGCCTTTAAGCCGAAGTTTCGAAACTGGTCGCAAACTAGAGTAAGTTGTGTCCTTAAGCTAGGTGATTAGCGGACATTGCCTTAACCTTAATCGAGGGGTAAAAAGATTGAACAATATTAAAGGAACATCTCCATCATTTAACAACACACTGCAATAACTGCGATAATCTGACTGTGTCCACAAGGTATTTTAAGATTATGAATGTGGTTATATATAGCTGACAATGCCAATTTTGCATAAAATAATGAATTAACATGTTTAATATTGACATTTGTTGGTTTTAGGTTTTACTCGGTGTATTACATGCCACGCTTTGTATGATTTAGCATTGGAAGGGCCATGTACGCAAATTCCATGCTCAATATAGCTTTAAAAAGTTCAGGATTTTTCATAAACCCCTCATACATTTAATATGAACATAAAAAGACTATCTAGTTATTTAAATAAACATGATATTATTTTTATACATCGTCTCTAATACCCACACCACATAGATTTAATCCCCACTCTAAGAATGCATCGTAAGCTTTTATTTAGAAGCAAATTTGCTTCCAGATTTTATATTTTTCTGTGACATTTATTTTGACCAGGTTGACTATGTGCATATGCTGAACGCCACAATGTGTGCCACCACCCGGGTTATCTGTGCAATCCTAGAAAACTACCAAACGGATGAAGGCATTTTAATTCCAGATGTTCTAAAGCCTTTTATGCCAGAACGTTAGTATTGTGATATTACTGATCTTCCTACATTGTTTTGTGGTTAAGTTTGGTTATCATCACATGTTAGGAACTTAATTTGATACAATATTTTACGCTAATGGCAAACATCTGTTGTCCAACAGATATGCTTGGCGGGTTAGTGCGTCGCCTTTTAGTCAATTGGTTGCATGTTTGAAACTGCTCGCTAGTTAGTCGGTAGTGTCCTTGGGCAAGTTACTTATAGACGTTACCTGAGTTATAGGAATGTTTCTACCAGATTGAAGTAATGTCTGAATCACACATAGCACACTAGCTCCGGTGACCTCATGGTAAGCGCCAGGTGATATGACGGTTACCCGTGTGAAAAACGACCTTTACGTTTTTACATTCATGTGGATAAACATGAATATCCTATTCTATCCTACCCAAGGCCACCTCATGCTTATTGTCGGTTTCCAGGTAATTGTATAATAACACAAAACATCCAATTTCGTCCAGAATACAGAGAGATGATTAAATTCGTTCGAGCCGCCCCCATAGATGAAGAAGAGGCAAAGAAAAAGAAGAAGTCTGGGAAGAAGGGAGCTGATGGTGACGTCATGAACGGAATAAAAAAATTAGATGTTAACAAATAATATGTGATGTCACAATAAGCTGTGTGTGAAGCGGATATCATTGCATTACTATTTAGTTGTGATGTAGCTATGACATCATAACAATCACAAGAATTCATTATGACATCACAGAAAGTATTCCATGTCGTTATAACTTAATTTTGATATATTCTGACGTAGGAAAGTTTCCAAAATATCCACGACACCATGCCATTTTATTTAACTACATGAGCTTTTTCCATATTTTGTGCAGTCGACTTGCTTTTGAAGAAGTTTTAGGGTGTAATGAACTATTTACAATTTTAGAAACTGCCTTCAAACATATTTAAGTGTCTCCCAAAGCTAAATCCAGTTCAAATGTGCCATTTTTTCACTTCTTTCCATTCTTTTTCTTTCCACAGTGCACTAGCTCAAAACAGTTGCTAGATTCAAATACGTCTTGCTTTTAAACAAAATTGTTAAACAACGGTGTGTTGCAAACATATTTTTAGGCTGCTTACCAAAATTTTTAGTGTTCCGTTTTCTGGGTGGTAACAATATTGGTGGTCAAAAATAAATTATATAAAAAACAATCTCTGGTTTTGTTTCCGGTTGCCGGCCGCTACAGTTTTTTGTATTGACTGAAGTTTTCGAACGGGCTCGTCACTATGAGATTTTTTTTAATGGGACATCATCTTGTGTCAACCGTAGAGATATCATGGGTTCGATTTGAAAGATTTATTATCCTGATTGGCGGACTTTCGTTTGTTGACCGTACTCAATTTAACACTTTTTTTGTGGACGGAAGAATGAGTAATGAAAAGCGTATAATACTGAATTTCAATGGGTTAAAATATAGATTTAGTAGAATAACCACATTATGTTTGTTTGGTGGGGTTCAGCACGTGCTGTTTTGTCAATCATTTTGTCACTGCTGTGTATTGGAACTTTCCGCGCGGGGGACGACGCAGGGGGGGGCATTATTCCACCGGCGTTCGTCAGGTTACCTCGCGATTACGTCATAAAGCGATCTTACCAGGATATTTGGCAGTTTAGTGAAGCTATTGCATTGTGTTGTTTATAATTAAGACGTTTCTTTAATTAAACCCACTGGGTTCAGACAACCAAGGTTTAAGCAACGTTTACTAAGTGCTCTGACCTAGAAATAGCCAACTAGTTATTGGGTGGTTTCGATACCAAAACGGTACGACTGAATGGCCGACGCGCTAAGTTTGGATCCCATCAGGCCACACCTATATATATTTAGGGGATTTAGTCTATATTTCTATCAAACAGCAAGTAAGGAAAAGTCACATCCCTCATCCGGGTATAAATTCTTTACTAAAATATTCGCCAGAATACACTTCAGTCATCAAATCATTTTCACAAATAAAACTCAGAAACAAAACGATCAGCTGAAGTAAAATACATAAATCACGATAACTGCCACAGTCAAATCGGTGCACTGCCCTTACGCCAGACAAAGTTAATTGAAACAATTTTTGCGTCGGCGGAGACTTTTTCGAGAATTATATGTGCTTGTACGGGGCGTCGATGGCTATTTCGGATCGATCAAACGTACAAGCACCTTGCCAATTTGCCGTCGCGAAGCTTAAATTATGACGAGATCTAGTTACAAGCTTTCGTCCGGTGTGCGGTGTATATTATTTCTTATTTATATTTGCCCACATCTTTATAGCGTCAGTCATGGTCAGTTCTATTGGTCAGTACATTAACATCGACTAATTCTTAGGTATTTATTAAGAATCGATTTTAGTTTAAAGTGTGAGTTTCAACTAAAGTTTTAAAAGTTGCGTATTAAGATTGTTTTGGTAGTAGTATATATGCCTATTTACCCTGCTATTAAATATTTTTAGAAATGAAAAAAAATATTTTATGATTGCAGCATTTAATCTTTTTATGAATCAAGCCTCAAATTCCGTACAATTAAGTTTTTTTCTAAATTTGTACGAATCATGTTTTGACCATTGTTGCCATTACCTTCGTGAAATGCTTTACCAATTCGGAAATTTGCTGTTCGTTGTTTGTGTAATCAGAATTGTGGAGAACCACACGAGTTGGGCTCTAGCACCGGACATTGGATGGGCGTAAGTGTTTACCTATTTAAATTATATAAAGGATTACAGTGGAGGAAACTAACTTAGGAGACCAGATATCGCATCCCGAATTTATCTTCGGATCCACCGTGACACCTAGTCCAAAAATTATTGACGTTTTGGACTGGTATTCTTGGTCCCGCTGTATAAACATGGACCCACCGTTACTCATGTAATATAATTTATCGCCCAGAAAAAATCATTTAGAAATATTTTTACGCCTGGCGTTTAAAACTGTTGGAATGTGACCTTAATTGCAAGAGAGTAATATAGCATGCACGGCCAAAAATGTTTAGACCCGGCGTCCATGTCTCTTTGAGGCACACTGATGTTAAAATGTAACGCAGCAATTCATTTAAGGCGAATCTTAGGGAAGTTGTAACTTCCTTTATTACAAAATTGCAAGACACTTGCAGACGACCCTTAACAAAATCTGGTTTATATTTATTTGCCGATATGGTAGATTATTTCTTGCATATTGAAAAAGACGGAATTATAAAACAGGCATCTGTCAAAAACCCGCATGCACGGGGACCTGTTACCGAATCTAGTGTAGTATGTTGCATTCAATAAAGTTTAAATTATTTAATTTCATCGGAAAAAAAGTAATGTCCAAAAATTGGGCCAATCTGGGCAATTGATACGTTAACAAGTGACAGACAGTTGGTCCAACGGGCGTTTAGACAAATTTCTAACTTTGTCCCCAATTGATATATATTCCAAACCTATAAACAATTTTCTTTCTTAATTAACTAAATTTCTGCAGGGAAGTGGGTGTTCTTGCCGTGCAGCCACGTCATTATAAAACTCCCCTTCTTGAACAATTCTCCGTTAATGACGTCATAACCGAGCCAACAAGAGAAGCGAGGGTAAATTTAAGGCACCCTAATTTCTGTCGCAAACGGCGGAAAGGTAAAACTGCAATGCGTTTTTTTGCATTTTATTTCGATTTCTATTCCAAATCTTTTGTATATTTTTCATAAATTGGTTGCTTTTGATGCATAGTTTACGATGGATATTTTTTTTGTTTTCCGATGCTTTCAGACCCATTGAAACGAATAACTCTTTAAATCGCAATTGTATGTAATTGATGCATAAAATTTCACGATCATTTTTTTTATCGAGCTAAGTTTCGAACCCATGATGGGCCCGTCACTAGGACCGTTTTTGTATGAAAGTCGTTATATGTATCGGTCGCGTTAACCATTCGGCCACACAATCGTACAGAATGCAACCTTTTTTTACTGGGCTTAGTTTCGAACCAAGAACGGGTTGGATGCTAAAACCGTTTTTTCAGTCGGTAATCACATCACCCCGCAGGATTGTCACGCCTCCAGCGGAATATTTGTTCTCTTAGCCCCGCACCAGCAGTTGCCGCTGCCGAAGGATACAACGACGCATTGAAACTGTGCGCCAGAGAGTTCAGGTACGAAAGGTAAGAAAATCTTTGTGCTGCATAATATTCATAATGTAGGTTTCCACGTAAATCATTTTAATAAATGATAAACTCTTATTTTGGCTATCGAATATACTCTACAGAAACAAAATTTGACTTTTTTATCAAAAGGTATATAGCTAATATACTGTATAATAGGCACATCAAAAAGTATATTTATTTTATTGTAAAAACATAAATTTTTGATGCGTTTCCCCATGTTTTATCAGATGGAATTGTTCCTTGGTGCTTCCACGAAACCGGTTCCACAGAAGGAACGCATCAAAATACAACGATGGTGTGTTACCACCCGGTTTGGAAGGTAAACAGAGTTTCTATGTAATGAAATATAAAGCAGTTGCCTGGTTATATTGTTTACCATAAGCTGGACGTTGTAAATAACAATACTTTAAACGCTTTTACAGACTTTGTATTGCGATTAAAAATTTCTTAAAGCGGTGACATAAAACTTTGGATATAAAGCTAAACTTCTATGTCATCCCAACTCGAATTTTTAGCAATGTTTAACATAACCATGTTAAAGTGAAAAACGCATGGATTTGCATTTGTCTGCACTGTACAGAAAATAATAGCTTCGACTGAACTATAAGACTAAATTAAAAGGAATAAAAAGGAAAGAGACTAAAAGGAATTTCCACAAAGGTATACCATAATTATAAAACAACCGTTGAATATGCTACGCGTTTGATTGCAATAAGGTTTCTTGTGGACTATAATCCCCACTCATACTTACTACATAAAATAAAAAAATACACGAGACTGTCGACAAAATGTGTGTAACTGAACCATACGATATAATATTATTAATAAAAATCTTTTATTGTAAAATCATTTCACCATCATAAAATAAACAATCAGCTAACATGTTAAGCCATTTGCTAAGTTTAAAAAATAACATTCTTCTCACAGATACGAAAGAAGCGGCATACTATTACGCAATAACTCGAGCGGGAATCGCACATTCTATAACTCGGTCATGCTCAACAGGAGTCTTACCAGGTAAGAACCAATCACGGCTCGGATAATACACGCACGCATTTCCCTTAGAAAAGTCGGTGTACGAACATTGCTCCAAGTTCTTGGAATTCTTTGATTTAGCATCAGATCGCCATTGCCAAACACATATACTTAATTTATGCTGTGGCCATTGAGAGCCTGTATGGCGGGTTGTCCTTATGTACAAGACTCTGTACATCGACACTGACTTAACTCCTAAAAACGGCCACCCATTGCCAACCAACGGTCGTAAAAATAGATAACACCTGTGACAATATCTCCCGAAATCCTACGCACACATGATATTCTGACGACTGGCTAGCCACGACAACCTATTTAAGAAATACCCAATAAGAAGTCCAAAAGTGTACCCTGAAAATATTAACCTTTTTACACAAATGTTTTCAAGCAGGCTGCAAATGTTATGAGGGGTTCAAACCCAGGAATTTAGTCAGAGAAGTTCACAAAATTTGTCGGAATCCTGTCGACGTGAAAGTTACCGGTTCAGCGGTGAAATCAAAAAGTGTTTCGTCCGAACAGTTACCTGACAGTGTTTCCTCTATTGAAAACTGTACCAGCGATGTGGTAAGATTTTTCAATTTTTGTTAAAGACTATATTTTGATAATATATTATATTTTGATTTTTGTTTCGATAAAGTTTTAAACACATACATTTCTATGAAGCGTTGTCGCAGTTATTACTAGTACCTGCAACTTGAACTTAACCTTGTCTATTATAGTGTGTAGTGTGTGATTAAAAACAAAAAAATATATTTTGATACGAATTGTTTTGACATCGTTTAAACCAATATAAATCATAACTGATTGTGCGCAGAAGGGCCAATTCCTGTGAAAGGACAAAATATCGTGTAAACGCTAAAGTTAACGCAATTATTTTTTTCTGTCTAGACTTGGAAGTGGAGAGGATGTAGCAACAACATTAACTATGGAGTTCGTCAGAGTAAACGATGGCTCGAATCTGCCACTAGAGGGCGTAAATCCCGCCTGCTGACGTCATCGGACAAATTAAATCTTCACAATGCGAACGTTGGTCGTCGGGTATAATATGTTATTTCTATCATTAAGAATGAATCACTGTGTAAACACGCGGATTGTTGTCGATTATGTTTTTCAACGTGATTTGCATTTGTCTGACTGGATCGCGATGCAGTTTCTACCGACCCATTCCAACGATTTACAGCTTCGAAATCGCGCTTTTGTGTTGCAATTTGGATGAAATAATGCAAGATAAAACGCCATTAGAGACGCGACAATTGAACTCGATTGTCCCACCTTCGTTTTTCGAATCGACAATCGTTTGATTGCCCAATTTACCTACGGCCGTTCCTGAGGAGACTCCCGATTGCTATTTGTTTACCGCCCCACTTATTTGTGAGATGGCAGTAACGCACTTAGCACAGTTAAAGCTCAGACAACTGCTACGTGCCTCTGTTTCATACTTTGCCAAGTTTTTCTTCTTCGGTGTAAAAAAGCGCCTGTAGTTAATTTTGTCAAACAACAAGTGATAACAAAAAATCAAGGTTATCTTTTTTTTAATGGAAATATTAAATTAGCTCTGAAAAATACCTGATATGTGTTTGATGTTTTACCCAAAATCGACAGCATCATCAGCCTACATTTAAAATGTTACCCGTCTAGTTGATTGTAAAATTTAAAATTTGTTTCCTGTTATTTACAATTTCCGAGATCTGTTTCATCACATTCCTTATTGTCCAAACAAATTACCTCATAAAAGCACACCTTTCCTGCGACGAGTTCTTATTATTACGTCATCAATTTGCTAAATTGTCAACGGTGTGCGTGCGAAAGTAATTGGACAATTTGGCTTCACATCAAAGCAAAGATACCGGCGATCAAAGCGGCTATCCGCACACACAAGGCATTGGGCGATAGTTGCTTCCTGTTCGGGATATAATTTACCGAATCCCGGCAACCAATCCGAGTTTAATCCGACCCTTAAAACATTAGAAATTATCGTGGCGTCACAAGTTTTTCGTCGTGGCCAAACTTTTACTGAATATAAGCTAGTTTGTAAATTATTTAAATTTTGATACGCATTTCAACAACCAATCGAATAGCTTGTACAACTAGACAAAATTGTGCTTTAGCGGTCATGATTGGGATGAACGGTACTTTTGTGATTCGTGGTATTGGGGGATCGATAAAGGCAAGGTCATTAAAACACACACATGGGTTAAAAGAGCTACTACAATGTGTTAAACAGTTTACAAATTGTTTTAGCTATAGTTTCACCATTAATCCACTGTTCAGCTTGGGTTAGTTTAATATCTTGCTCAAACACATAAATGTTTAAAAAAGTGCAAGATTTGAGTTTTTACGATTGCCGGTCAGGGCAATTTTTACTATCTTACTTTCTTTCATTATAGGTTTATCAAGATTTAACCGAAATGAGATGCGTATGTTCGGGCATGACCGGTTCTTGTGCGTTGCGTACCTGTTGGAAGCGTCATCCTGATATCCGCGTGGTTGCAGCCGAGCTCAAAAGGTTGTACGGAAAGGCGAAGGTCGTTAGCTCCACCACGCGGCACAAAAATCCCTCAAGATATCTAATAATAAGTTGGTGGTTGATTCATTTGTCCATTCTTTTTGGTTTAAGATTTATCTTGTAACATCGTAAAGCCTGGTATGCCCATAGTTCTTTTGTATACCGTCGGTTTGTTGGAGATATTATAGTGTGTGGATTATTTATAGGATTAGGAAAATGACAATAGGTTAAAACACGGGCAATCTTCAGATCGCCTTGAGCCCACCTTTGGGTTACCGGAGCTGTTGGAGTCTTTTGTGTATAATTGAAATCTACTTTAATTTTGGTCAGGAAATAATCGCTAAGTGCCCCGCTTAAGGAGACAACCGACTAGATATCACTTTATCAGGTATAAATTTGACTAAAATACGACGCACCAACCCACCAAGCTATTCAATTGGACTGATAAGGCTGCTTTCCGAATTTGTTGGCGTGAATAGCGGAATCTGTTTATGATTATTGCGCACAACAATTAAATATGGTTAACTGTTGCGATGAAAAGTGTATGTAGTGTAAAGGTTTCTCACAGCTGATTATCCCTCCCTATATAAAACAAGTAAAAATTAAAAATTATTTATTATTTCACAATTCTAATATGTGTTTTAATTACCAGCCGGCTCAGGCCGAGTTCGAAAGGTCTTTAAAAAAGAACTCGCCTACTTCAATCCGAGTCCTGACTTTTGCGAAGCTGACGAACTGACTGGTTCTCTAGGCACCGAACATCGGGAATGTAAGCTTCGGTCAAACGATTCCGGCGATTGTCGTCGCCTTTGCTGTCGAAGAGGGTTTTATGACATCACTAGGGAAAGTACCTACCAGTGCCTATGCGAGTTTCAGTTTTGTTGCAAAGTCACGTGTCAAGTTTGTCGCCGCAGCGAAACGATACATCTGTGTAACAGTTGATAGACACCTACCGGTGAGCTCGACATGAAACATCCCACCGCTTGAGGGTGGTAATGCTTATGCTCCAAGCCGCTTTCCTTTCCAATAAGCTTTTGACGAAGACAAAACACGGATCAGCCAGCCTGCCGTTCCATGCCGAAGCTATGCCATTCTAAATTGGTTATGTGACCCCTGTGATTACTCAACCATGCTGGGAAACCAACTAGATAAATTTCTGGTGATAGGGGTTGCGTTCTCGAAGAAAAACCATTCAGCTTTTGCTTTTGCGTTTTATTTATTTACCATTTTTGTACAAAAATTCGAAATAAAAAATCTTACGATATGACGTAAAAAAAATAAGCTCCTTATAGTAAGGCCATGATTAAGAAGTCAATTTCGCCAGTAATGCTAACGGTTCGGCGTTTTTTTCAGACGACCTTGAATCGTTATTACTGGTGGCATTACCGTTAGATTGTTTACGTGAGTCCCCAATTACGATAACCGGTCGAATGGGTGATGGAGGGCTGGTGGGTGTAGGCGGAGTGTGGGTTATGGTGGGTATTTGGGGTACCGACTGGTCGCCTACTTGGGTGATTTCTATCATTGGCAACTTGTTTTCATATTTGGTGAACGGTTCAGGTTCTGGTTCTTTGACTGGTTCAGGTTCTGGTTCTTTGACTGGTTCAAGTTCTGGTTCTTTGACTGGTTCAGGTTCCGGTTCTTTGACTGGTTCAGGTTCTGGTTCTTTGACTGGTTCAGGTTCCGGTTCTTTGACTGGTTCAGGTTCCAGTTCTTTGACTGGTTCAGGTTCTGGTTCTTTGACTGGTTCAGGTTCCGGTTCTTTGACTGGTTCCGGCTCTGGTTCATTTACAGGTTCAGGTTCTGGTTCTTTCACGGGTTCAGGTTCTGGTTTTTTCACGGGTTCTGGTTCTTTCACAGGTTCATGTTCTGGTGCTTTTACAGGTTCAGGTTCTGGTGCTTTTACAGGTTCAGGTTCTGGTTTTTTCACGGGTTCTGGTTCTTTCACAGGTTCAGGTTCTGGTTCATTTTCTGGTGTGTCTGACACCGAAAACAGTGGATCATCTTTAACGGGTTCAACCAAAAATCGGTTGATTTTTTTAGGTGGTGGAACTGTTGATTGCGTCAGAATAACATCGTCACCAACACCCGCCTTACCGGAAGCGCGCAGTCGAACTCCGTACAGCGTGCCGGATTCCAGGTTTTCAAACTTTGATTTGCTTGGCCCGGAACCGGAAGCCATGACGTTGGTTTCCTGAATAAAAACCGGATCTGATGTTTCATCGCTTCCTTCTTTCCGAAGTCTACTCAATGTGATTATGACGTCCTTGCAATTTCCCTCCACCCCATACCATATGACGCTGAACGAATCTTGCGTTACGTCATCAGGGGGTATATTGACATTAAGAACTGTGCCGGGCTCTAAAAAAGAAACATTAGTTTTTTAGAGTTGGGTCAGTGGTGTCCTTTTCAGGCTTTAAAACAAAATTCAAACAGACTTATTATTTAAAAAAATTGTACATCAGCTTTGGTTGCCAAATAATAAGCAACGTCAGCAGTTTATAACAAACAGTAAAATGAATTGATAAAACTTAGACATTACTGGTGTAGGCTTGTGTAGTTGATGGCTTTCCTTTCACATTTCGTGCTGACGGGATCAAATCGATCTTATAAAGCGAGCCCGGTTCAAGTCTGCCAAACAAATGACTTGTGCACGTCACCACCTCGGAAAATGGGGATCTATTTTCGTTTTCTTCCAAGCACTCAATAGTAACTGTGTATTCATCCGCCCCGCCGTTCGGTTTTGACCACGTGACTTCAATTTCACGCTTACTTGTTGATGATGCACGGAGATTACCAGCATTGTCGGGTCCTGATAATAATAATTTCGTTGTTTTAAAGATTATTAACAACTTAACCATCCATATGCATGAAGTATCTGCTCATCTCGTTATTATGCCTCCTAATTACAATAGGACACTTACATAAAACTGAACTGATGTCCAAAATCTTGGTATGTAATTAAAAGTACATAAACCAGTGGTGAAAGTACAATAGTTTTCCTTCCTGAACGATCCCGAGATTTGTTAATCCAGTCATTTTTTAAACAAAAAATGAAAACTACGTCTACTTTGCGCTTTCCCGGCGATTCCGGCTTACTTAACTATAATAATATCAGAACTGGAATTCAAGATGTTTTCCGTGACCAGTAAACAAAGTCATTAAAAATAATAAAATAAACTCGTATATTGTAACATACCGGTGGTGAAATTGTTTGTTGTTGCATCACTTTCAAGTTTATTACTAATGTTATATATCGAAAAGTTGTAAGTTGTGGAGGGTCGCAGGTTGGTAAAGGTGTGATCTGCAGATTCTGATGACAGAATTGCCTGTTTCTCAGCGCTCCCTTGAAAAAGTAATTTGTCGTTTTACCAAACAACGCTTGCACATCAAACATAAGTAAGATATTCTAGCACCACCGTAAAATTAAGACGTTTAGGGGCGGTGAACACATTAAATTAACACTTTCAAGGGTGAAAGGTGCCCCGATTCTGTTCATAATAAAACACGATTTTTAAACCGATAAAAGGAGTATCAAAAATCCACCAAAAAGATTTACCTTTTGATTTTGCGGTCAGTCGGTAGTTATCAACTCCGCCCAAACTCGGTTCCCACGCACAGGTGATCGAATCCCAACTACTTTCGCCACGGGGGAAAAATATTGAAGGCACGGCTGCCGGCTCTAAGTGAAACGGATAACTTTAACCATAATCGTATTTACAGTTAAGCTAAATATATCACTGAGAAGTGGAGACTTGTAAAACGGTAAATAGTTGTTTGAGAAAAATAGTTCAAGTATAATCGTCTTGTGGACTTGTGAAACAGAGTATTTTAATAAATTTGAACAAAATGTCAACTCACTAGTGGAGAACGTTCCTTCCACTGATGAAGATTCCCGAAGATCTCTTAGCGCAATCACCTGAACACAGTAGCAAGTACCGGGCTGAAGATCGTCTATGTTGTAATGTGGCCGATAGATTTCATCTATTGTCCTACCTTCTTCTCGCTTATCTTCTCGCCTGTTGGAAAATAGGTTAGTGAAATCGCAATATTTTACTCAAATATCCAGGATAATTGTTGCCACAAGAGATCGCATTGTGTAATACCTTCTTGTAAATGTTACTACTTAAATATCGAGTAGTACGGTCGTGTGGCCGAATGGTTAACGCGACCGATACATATACCAACTCTTAGACAAAAAAAAACAAAAAAAAACTTAAATATCGAGTAAAAACTGGCTTCAAAAAATGTTCGCAAAGTGTGGAGACACAGTCTTTGATTATATTGCATTATAAAAAACTTAACTATCGAGCAAAAATACGTGCTATCGAGTGAGCCTAAAATTTACGCAACAAAATAATAACAGGCCTACTAAGCTATTATTTTAAGTAGGATATGATAGGATATTCATGTTTATCCCCGAATGGGAAAAGCAATGTGGTTAACACACGGACAATCGTCATATTATCTCGCGCCCACTACGGTGTAACCGCAGCTATTACAGTGTGTTGTCTATGATTCACACGGTATTTCGATTTAGTAGAACCCATTAGTCTGCTGGATTAAGACAATGTCTGTTAACTGCCTTGCCCAATTACACAGCCGACTAGCTAGCGACCAGTTTTCTGCAACCCTTTGGTGGAAAGGCGACCCACTATCCTACTGAGCTAAGCGGTCGGACAAAAGTATGACTGGTAAATATACCACTCTTATACCTATATATAGTTACCTGACATGTACAGAATAGAAGTCAATCCTCCCAGCTGCGGGAGGCCATTCAATACTCTGACTTATGCAGCTTTTTTCAGTATACTCTATCTCTCCACACATCCCGGGTTCTATATGAAAGATGCATTTGTAATCGGGTTTCTTCTTTTTTTGAAAATAGAAACTAAAAAATGTCACCCATACGTATATTTATAAGGTGCCATTATAATGGGTAAGAAAAGTTGTTACGTCACGATTTTGATTCCTTTAAACTCACCGTTGATCTGAACAAATGTTGTTAAAACTATTTTATCAACTGTTTTGGAGCCAGTTATGAACTGCATTTTATGCTCGACGATCTAAACCTATAGACAAAGTGCTTACAAAAAAACACAATCCTTAAAGCACCTGTGACAAAACTGGCCACCGCTCTTTTGCTGCTCTTGTTTTTTGCGTTGGTCACAATACCAACTGTGTAGGTTGTTCCTGGAACCAACCCTGAAAGCAGTATACATTTTTACATAACTAAATACATAATCCATTATCATTGCATTAAAACATTATAAAGATCTCGA
Organism: Ciona savignyi; assembly: GCA_000149265.1. Classification (NCBI taxonomy): domain Eukaryota; kingdom Metazoa; phylum Chordata; class Ascidiacea; order Phlebobranchia; family Cionidae; genus Ciona; species Ciona savignyi. The sequence continues at coordinate 339,030 of CH002725.1, forward strand.
GCATCCAAAATTACGCCAGGGACGTTAACACAAGCGTAATCGTCGGGTCACCAACCGTCCACCGTCGGGTTACTAGAGCTTTTGCAGTGTTGTGTATGATTCAGACTTTCCTTTAATTTGGTAGAACCCATAATTCTACTGAGTTCAGGCAGTGTTCGTTAAGTGCCTTGCCCAAGGAGACATTTGACTAGTCAAGAGACATATTTAAATTTGCAACCTTTTAGTTGCAAAGCCGAAAGGCGACGTACTGGCCCACCAAACCAATCGGTCAGACGGCTGTAACTGTAAGTGCATTGTGCCATGACCAGACATTTAATGCCACTGGATTGGATGGATGTTCATATACGGGTTAGCTGCACTTACAGCTAATGGTGCTCACCTGTAAACTGAAACTGAGATCCCTTTATCCCCCGAGGCTGGGTATTTCCCTCGACACCCTCCTTGGGTGAAAGATATAGATCATAATCGTCAGCGTCACCGGGAGATGAAGCCCACGTGATCAACACTTCCTCAGCTTTGACGTCACGAGCAGCGATACCAGCTACTTCTAAAGGGACTGTATAGAAAAATTTAACAAATTGTTGTTTTGTTATTTATACTATGTTGATATTGGAGCACCGTGCACTTGACCGTGAGCACAAGTTCTAAACTAACTAATCGCCGGTGTCCGTTTAATTAGGGTACGATGGGGTGTTGTTCATTTTTAAAAATGTCAAATTACTTCTCCAATATACAAGTGGGCGTTATACATCTGTCCCACTACAGCTACAACCAGCTATAGACGTATCGTGCTCCCGAATTTTCAAAATAACCACCAAAGCGCACTTACAGCGTCGAGGACCGAGACATCTATGACTCCAAGTAGCTTAGCATTCGCGTACAACAGCTTAATATGCTGCTAGTATGCCATTACTTTAATCACCAATTTAAACTATATACAGTGAAACCCCGCTTGACGACCACCTCGATAACACGACCACCTCATTATCGAACCATTTCAATGCGTTCCCAAATAATTTACTATAGTAATGCATTGCATACTGTTTCAATAACGCGAGCAACCCGGTTGCCAGACCAGGACCGCCATTTTTCGGTCCAAAACTTCAAATTTAACTCCGCAAAAGCGACCACACGTGCCCAATAATGTGCTTTTGTCACCAAAATAATAAGTTTAAATTTCATTTGTGATCAAAACAATAAGATTACATGAGAGCGTACGCACACACAAAGAAAATGGTGGCAAACAAAACTGAATTTTAAAAGATAAATTTTAGAACTAACAGTTGTTTAAAATCTTTTTGCAAAAAAATAAGCTAAAAAAGCTAAATTCGCTAACACGACCACCCCGCTAACGCGACCGCTTGATAACGGTCCTATAGGTGATCAGGTAAGCGGGGTTCCACTGTAGTTTGCTTTCACTGCACCCTCGCTGAAATTTTATCGCATTCTCTGTGTTAATATTGTGTACGCGCCGCATTTAGTAGGCTCATATAAAATGCCACTCGTGCCTGTTTTACGTGAGGTATACACAATATCAACATTTATCTAAAGGTCGAGATCTCCAACACAACCTCCACAGTCGTGAAGTCTAGCCCCACCTGAACAGGTCGTTGCAGACGAAACACCATTAATAGCAAAATTGTTTTCAGATCTCAAGAGACATTTTTCATTTCGCGAGGTATATAGGGGAAGAGTGGGTAAAATGGACCCTTTAGTTGCAAATCGGATTTTTTACTGATATAAAGCCCGCTGGACTTAAGTTTTTCATGTGGTGTCACCTAATACCAAAGTCTTCACACATAACATGTTAACTTTCTAATAATTTTTGTTAAATATATTTTATTAACAAAGAAAAATATTTCGTTAGTGGCCCATTTTAGACAAGGGTGTAGTCTAAAATGGGCCCCGGCCCGTTTTCGTTATTAACATTTCGTTATATAACAGTATCAATATTCGCTTCCCATATAAACAATGTTATTACTTTTCTTTTTATGATGTAGTTTGATTTTTTTAATTTAACACTTTGGATTACTGCAATTAATTTTTATTTAATACCCAGTTACTAGTATACTAATGCAATAACACCTTGCTACTTTAGTGGAAGCATAACTATCAATTCATGTTTTTAATAGCATTTAGAAAACCCGTTTAGTTTATTGTGAAACACATAATATGACTGTTAGTGCTAAGTCCAGCCCTTTAGTACTGTTAATGCTAAGTCTAGCCCCGTTAGTTACCAAATGACTACAGGGGGCCCATATTAGACAGGTGCCAACATACGACTTAAAATCTCTATAAAAAATTCTTTAAAAAAGAAGTTTTATTACTACCAGTAAAAGTAGGTCTAGGCTATATAGTTCTATTTAACTACAGTAAAAGTTATTTTAGTATTTGATCTTTTCTATTATATATTAGCAGAAAACAAAAATTGCAAATTTAGATTCAGACCTTCTCCAAACCGAAAATAACTACAGAAAACATTGAGTTTGGGTGATTTCACGCTCAAACTTCGGTTTGGAGATTCCATAATTTGATATACTGACAATCGGTTCTTGCAGCAAATTTTATTCTTCAAAATATATTGAGAATTGGAGGGGGCCCATTTTACCCACGTGGCCCATTTTACCCACTTTTCCCCTATAAGGATTTCTGTTCCAGTAAAACAGCAAACGTTACATACATGTAATGTTCCATTTCCATGCAATTGTGTATATATTAATAACTTTATTGGGACATGGCACACAGTGCATTGAAAATAAAGCGAGTGTGGAAAAATCGTATTTGTATATATAATTTTGTTTGGTCAATGAACAGGTTTTTCAAGTGATTTAAAATTTAACTGGTTTTATATGAGCTCGCGCAGTTCGCAATGGAGGTGCCACTGCGACTTCATTGCGCCAATATACAGGTTTCGCCTGAAGTGGCAAACTGCTACGTTGGATTGGACCACGAAGAAAACAAACGGCAAAGAAGTTTTTTGGAGATTCAGCGTATTCCTCAAATATTATAATTGCCAAGGCGCATTAAGAGTGTAAGGTATACATGCAGACCGACTCATATCCATAAGGCTAACCGGCTGGGAATTGAACAAACCGGCTAGAGTTGGCACAATATCCAGCTCGCGGTAAGATATCAGTACAAAAATTGTTTTGCTGGCTGCGATTACTCAAGTAATCCAACTGTGTCAATAGCCTTAGGATAGCCAAAGTTACCTTTTTAATATCTCAATAAAACAACCAAGTCATCTTAAAAATAGATCCAATACTCACTTGTGCATTCCGTGAACACCTGTGCCCTGCTAGTTTTATCGTGAGCGTGGCACGTTATCTTGCATTCATAAGACCTGCCGGCCGTCAAACCGTTGAACACGTTGTGAGTCCGTTTCAATTTACTGATTATCACTGGTTCTTCTGTAGATGATAATATGAAACAAAGTCCGATTTGCTTAAAATCAAACACTTTTCATAAAAGTCGTTTTTATCCAAAATCTTTTAAAAATAATTTTAATACCGTTTCGCTTTTGGAAAAAAAAACTCGTCGGTTGTGTGTAATTTTTTAAACGTTAGGTAATTTGGTCGAAGACGACACCAAAAAATGCTTTATTTTCTCAATGTACGACGGGAAAGTTTTTTTGCGATAAACTGCTGTTAATAAGCTAACACTGGTTACCACGCAAAATATGATTCACAATGTCCTGAATTAAATATTTTTAAGTATTACTTCTTTGTATTTATAACACAATATTTTGGCGAAACGATTTGTCTTACATCGTCATTATTTTAATACATTTTGGCAATCATCTTAACAAATAAATAAATTTAAGCATGGTCAACGTTATCAAAACTGTTTTTATAATATGTGGATCCATTAGATGATACGCCAGACAATTAACGGAGAAAAGGGTGGTCACGATTCTAGACAGCAGTAGGCTTAATTCGCTTACTTGTTTTATTTTCGGTCTCCGACAGTTCAAGTGTGTAGCTCTCTACGTAACCTTCAGGTTTCCGCCACTTTACTGACATCTCGTGGTGGGTGATATCATTAAACGTGAGGTCACAAATGTGTCGTGGTGCTGATGTCATCAAAGAATGTTAATATGTGTAAGAGAGGATGTGAATCGATCTAGATATTCCGAATTTGAATTCTCTTGAGGTTAGTAGTTTTAGACTTGCTGTAAGATACAGTCAAAAATTGGACAAT
>CH002725.1:345434-356942 GCA_000149265.1 Ciona savignyi
TAATAATTTAAGCATTTCGAATGTTATCGTGTCCATTTTAAGCAAGGTATAGCAAACATGTTTAAATAATATCCACGGTTTAGGCATTTAGTTCGTTTATGGCAAGAGCTTTGTATAAAATTTTACGTTTTTTATGAATGGATCACATTGGTTATTTTTATCGGATACTTGTCAGTCGGTACCATTTTAAGTAGAATCTTATATATGAGGTGATCATTGGTCACACAACAGCTTTCGATATCACTATTACAAAACTATACTTTAAAAATTGCCGTATGTTGCTAGGTTTTACTACGCAATAGCATTTTGAGTTAATGTCGTTTACAGCATACCTTCGTCATCAATTTCAGTTTCTAGAGAGTTTAGTGACGTAACTGATGACGTTGAAACGAAGGATCTGGCGGTTCGAATCCTTGGTGGTGGTTTACTTGGTGCACTCCCCATTCTAATTTGATTTTTGTCTTTGTTCTATTCAATTTTCGTATGTAATTATTTCATTAATCAAAGCCAATCACGCAATTCAAAAACACAGCAGAGTATTACAGAAAGGTCTGTAATCCTACGAGTGCGCCATTAAATTAACATTTATTGACAACAAGTATGTTATTAACTAAAAAGTTGAATATGCTTTTTAATTCTTTATTTTTCTATGGGCATACCCTAAAATAAGGCTATGACATCTGGGAAAATATGTACTTCTTGCAAAGATTGATAAAACTGTATAAATATAAGCAATATTAACAAATTAACCAAAACCTAAATCTAAATTATTAAAAGTTGAGAACTCCATATTATATTTTGGATTTTAATTTTTGGGTCATATTTTTAACAATAAAATCTATGTCTATCTAGATTGTGCCTGTCTGCCCAGCTGTTTATAAAATAGAATTGAAGTTAAAAGAATTAAATGCCTCGATATTGTGAACACGGAGTAATTATAAGAGAGGTCATATGGACAATGAATTGTCCTGGATACCAGGATATCAAATTCTCAACCTTTCCAGTGTAACCTAATACACAACACGTTTTCATTATTCAATAGAAGTGTATGTGTAGAACGCCTTTTAAAATGCTACACATGTATGCGTCGTAATGTACCCCACTTTGCGTTCAAGTTAAAATGTAAACCGTAGAATTGTCCAAAGCTTTGTCATTTTTCAGTTTATTGTGGGCGCTAGAATACAATAGGATGTAGGTTTATATGAACGGGGAAAGCGTTTGGAGACGAACAATCATTAGATCACCTCGCGTCGACCGAAGTGTTACCGTAATGTGTTGTGTGTGAGTTAGACGTGCCTTTAATAGTAATAGATCCCATTAATAAGCTGGCTTCGGGCAATGTCCGCTTTTTTATTTAGAATAATTTGTGATCCAGCAGCGTCTTCAAATGATCTTACCTGGTGGACCATGTCGACACACAAATATAATATAGAGCGTCAACCACGGCTATTTGTAAAACACATTTTGTATGTGTCCCATTTGTATATATATACAATAACTGTCTCTAACCACAATCGGTATGTTTTTTTATAAACGGTTTATGTAGTTTGTTTTTGAAGCAGAAACGTATGAGGTTAAGTTAACAAACCAAACTTGTTATCTTTGTTATTTCAAAAAGTATATAGTCTTGTTAGATTCCTGTCTGGACCAGTTCTTAATGTTGTAACCCGATTGTTATTGTTTTGTATCGTTTTAATTTGCTTTGTAAATACTTTCCTTTACTTTTTGTTTTAGTATATATCCATTAAATTTATGCATCACCTTTAAAAGCGTTAAATCCCTAAAAAACATATATGATATTTCTGTAACTGCTCGAGGGCTTTTTCGAAATGCAAATAGAATTGCGTTTTAGTGGTTATTGCCGTCATCGATTGTGGATTATTACGGTTGACAAAACGTAGACTATGGTTGATTATGTTGTTTGCCCTATGTCTATAAAGTGCCTAAACATGGCCTTCCTTAGCCTCAAGGAGTATTTGTTTTTAAGGTGCGTGAATACCACTTAAGTCACCTACAGTTCATTTTGTAGTTGGTCCGGTATGTATAATGCATTTATACAAACCTGAACGCACTCTCAAGCAGTAGGCAACCTGTTTATGTGTGAATCAGATTCATATAGATTAAGCCTATTCTTTTTAATCACTTGGTTGCCGAATGTAAAAATGTGCGCATTTGAACAATTGCAAATACAATGGAACCCCGCTTAGAGACCACCTCGATAACACGACCACCTCATTATCAGGACCACTTTGGTGCGGTCCCAAATAATTTGCTATGCTAATGCACTGCATTCTGTTTCAATAACGCGACCACCCCGGTTTCCAGACCAGGACCGCCATATTTTGGTCCAAAACTTCAAATTTGAGTCCGCTTAAGTGACCACTGTGCTAAATAATTTGCCTTTGTCACCAATATAACAAGGTTAAATTTATTTTATGATCAAAACAATAAGAATAAATGAGCGCACACAAAAAAAATGTGGCAGACAGAACTGAATCCTACAAGATAAACTTAGTATTAAATTCATTCTGCAGTATCTGATAAAATATTGGCATTTGGTGAAAATTTAGTAAAAAATGCAGACGTTTAAGCTGCATACGACGACAACTTGCTGCAAATTAAAATTCACTAACACGACCACCCCGCTAACGCGACCGATTGATCACGGTCCCATAGGTGGTCAGGTAAGCGGGGTTCTACTGATAGTTTTACAAACTTTGCAGTAAACAAAATAAATGGCACAAATTAAAAAACATGTAATAGGCCAGGGAGACATGGCAAATTCAAATGCTTCCATTTAATTTTAAATACAAGTTACCTGGCGATAACCTTTTAAGCTCTCTCAAGAATTGTAATGCCAAAACCATATATGGCCTTTCCGTAATTACTTGAGGGCTTTTAAATGCAAATAAAATTTCGTATTATTATAGGCTAAAGAAAATGGTCGAAACGATAGTTTCTGTGCCTTAGGCGAACTATAAATGCAAACCTATATATATAACAAGAATAACATGCTTATTGGCACTAGATATACAATCATAGTTTTGAGGAGGATATTAAAGAGGTAGCAACATTGGCAGATTCATTATAGGGTATATCTATTTGTAAGTGTGCTCTTTCGTTTATATGTCCGTAAAAATAATTTGTTGAACACTTTCGTGCGTGTGGCCAACTAATAGAGCATGGGCCAGTCCGAAATAAAGTGTTCGAAAGTATGACTAAAGAGTTACCACAACCGATTCGAATAAAACGTACCATGTAAAACCGGGTTTACAAATTAGACTTGCGTATTCATTTCAATACATTAGAATTTAGCTTGTGTGTGGTATACTATTGTAAAAGTGTTTTATTTTTTAACGGTTGCTGTGACTATACACAACCGATTTGCTTCAAATAAGAGAGTATCAATTTATTTTTGTAGTTTTTTCTGAAAATTTTAATCAAGAAAATTACCTTTATGATGTGCCGCATGCATTTTATTTTACAGTTTCACACTGGTATGGTATTCATTATTGTAAAACCCTGAGATAAAATGTTTTCTTCGGTTTTTATTGCTTTGTTGTGTCTCGTGAGCATCGTTTACTCAACACACGAAGGTACAGTATATTCTTACTGATGTAAGAATTTATAGACTAGAATAAGATATTCATGTTTCGTTCCTATAAATGCGAAAATGCACAGAACGCTGTCATATAGTCAATCATCCGTTAACCTAGGATATAGGATATTCATCTTTTATCCCCGTGAATGGGAAAACCAAGGGGGTTAACACACGGGCAATCGTCAGATCACCTCGCGCCCATCGTCGGGTTACCCGAGCTATTGCAGTGTGTTGTATATGATAGACACGTTCCTTCAATTGGTAGAACCCATTAATCCGCTGGATTCAGGCAATGTCCGTAAAGTGCCTTGCCCAAGGACACAACCGACTAGCTAGCGACCAGTTTCGCACCTTCAACCTTTCGATTGAAAGGCGACGCACTTAACCGTTAGACCAACGGGCCGGACAGTATGTCTTAAATGTTGGAGACGTTTTTTTTTGTTTTAGTACAACCCATTAATCATTTGGGTAAAGGTGATGTCAGATTGCGCAAGGTTTCACCCGTTTATAGCCGGCGACTGATTTCGATTACACCATCTTCCGTCTGCCTTCGGACCGATCTTGCCGATTAAGTTAGCTCTCCTATTAATCTTTATAAACACGAGTGGTCGGTTAAAAGTTATAATTTCTTATTCATCAGGACCTGCGGCCGCCATGGATCTTTTCAAGTTCTGTTTCTTAATAAATATCGCAAAGAAACTATGGCATGCAAAATATTGCTAAAAATAACAATATCTACCCCGAATAATTTTCAGATATATTTTGATATTTTGGCGACATAAGCAACGTTCCTAACAATTGGTGCAATTTTATTTGCTACATGCTTTTTCAAAAATAACTGTAGTAAATCATTGTTTTTCGTTAAAAAAATGTCAATAATATATATAAAAATTATTATTATTCGATACCGTTACGCCGAGAATTTTATCCAGACTGTCTGTTTTACGACAGTTCATTTTGGTGGATCTTTGTCGATACATTTAAGATCAGTTTTTGCCCAAGTAGGTTAAATCTGAATAAAACCGTATTTAAAAAAAATAGGTAAAATATTTATGTTTTTTTATGATTGGTACGTTGTTTTAATTTAGTAGAACAGATTAATTCACTGAACTCGCTGTGCACTATTCCACTAAGAGGTACAAAGACGTAACTCACCTAAATTGATAGGTGATGAAGGTATTGTGGTAATGTGTCCGACCAGGAACACTACAGCAGCACAACAAGAGGGTAGAAGATGTAGAAAACCTTGTCAACCAGAGAATAATCGATGTAGAGATGGCAAAGTGTGTGTTTGTGACCACGAATGCGGTTATTCATGCATCAATATGTGTAAGTGTGATTGCAATAACCATGCATTATCATATAGACACTGGGCGCAATAATACACATTGCTTGTTGGTATTTTATTTATAATTGGCCCCTTTCGAATCCGAGTGTAATATATTTTGATCCAAACCCACTGAAAATAGTAACCATTTGCGCTCCATTACAATAGAAAATCCAAGTGGATTAAACTTGTGTATAGGTGCTTTAGCTAATATGCTTTGGATATGCAGCTGCGAATTCTTAGTAGATTGCGACAGGGAAATTTCCAATATAGCAAAAAATATATTCAGGGCGGTCATTTTGTGAATTTTCGGAGCCGATAATTCGTTAACAGCCGATATGTCCGGTCTGACAGGAATCATTTACTTATTGTACAGGAAGTTGTTAATGAATAAAGTGAACTTGGGAAAGAACCAATGATAATAATCAATTCTTCAATTCTATATCAAATAGGCCTATATGCAATTCAATGCGAAACCGTATGTGTTAAGAAGATCCAAGATATAAACTCTATTAATCCATGCTCGAAAAAACAGCATTGTTGTATAGTGAGAAATCGTGAAAAAAAACAAGATCACGAAACGTTAAAACCTGCGGTCGAGTTAAGCGGTTTTATAACCGTGTGAAGGGAGAGTTATATGGAACCAGTGGTTAAGCCAACATGCAGCACATAATAAACAATTAGAAACCGCGAAATTGCTACAAGCCTTCCTTGCAGTAGCTCTGAAGTATTTATCAGCCAACACTGGCAACACAGAGTGGATTTCCACATTAGTTAATTGCATTCCTGTTATATAGCTGTTATAGGAGTTAAAACAGACACTGGTATAAGGGTATGAAGTATCTGAAACCTTTTTTCGCATTGAAATTCCATATTAATTTATTTTGGTTTGAAGTTTTTAGCTGTTCCATGCTAGTTCGAATTCCTGAAAATGTTAACCTATATAATTGGATAACACGTTCCACCTAATGACCTGACATGATGTCTGTCACCGAAGTGTCGCAAAAAACGGGTTGAAATCAAAGTGTGTACCCTTCGGAGTTGAAGGAAGCCATTAACAAGAAAGCTAAATTAAATAAAAATCGGATTGGAAAAATGCGAATTTACCGACATAGAAATAAAATAAAACAACATTACATCAGCTATCATGGCTGAAAGTTTTACTCGTATTTGATCAGGTTGACTCACGAATACTTATTAAAGAGTAGTCATACAGATAAGAGCAATGTTTTCTTTCACGCAGTATTGTATGGAATTGAGTCGTTCTTTCGCGTTTTCCATTATTCCAATAGGATCAGGAAATGTCCGCGTTAGGGAATTCCCCCAGGGTTAAACCCTAAATTATTTATACATGCACATTTACGTCATGTTATTTAGCCGATATAAAGTAAATATCGTAACCTTTTTACCCATTTCCAGTGCCCAGTCATACTACTAACAAAAGTAGGCGTATTTGCATACACACAGCACTAAAAGGATGAAAAATGAAATTAAAGAAACAGCTTACTTAAACTAAGGAAACTCATTTTAACACCCTTCCCCAAACACTAATCTAAATCCCAGAACTAACCCTAATATCATAATCTTTATTTAAGTAAGCAGTTTTTCTCTATTTCTCCCTTTATTAGCTTTCCATACACACAGTGCCTTTTAAATCAAAACTTTTATGCCGCACATTTCAACAAAAATTTTCTCATGTTTTTTTAGATAATTTCTGCCCGGATCCTCCACTGATCGAGCACGCCAGCGGTTTCATTATAACAAGATCTGATTTGCAATTTTACGAGATGGAAGTTCGACCGCCTTACCGATATAACGACCGGCTACGATATATTTGTCAGACTAACTATACATTAATGCCTGATGGAAATCAATTTTGCAGTGGAAGGGCTTCATGGACAGGCACTTCGGTTTGTAGTATGTTGAATGTCTTGAAATTATTAGTGAAAGTATCCGTGAAAGATCCTCCAGCTCGTTGTTTTAATGCTATAAATTAGGTCAAAATGCAACTAATATTAGTTTGGCCTTCTGCCAGCCGTATCTTAATAAAATATGAGCGTTAGCAAGTTAACCTAAATGGATAACACGTTCTATTCCTTTATGTCGCACATTTAAACAAAACACGGTCTCATGTTTTTCTAGATCGTTTCTGCCGGGATCCTCCACTGATCGAGCACGCCGGCGGTTTCATTATAACTAGAGATGACGGGGTGGAAGTCCTGCCGCCTTACTTACCATACGACCAGCTACGATATTATTGTCAGACTGGCTATACATTAGTGACTAATGGAAATCAATTTTGCGATAGAAGGTTTTCATGGACAGGCACTTCGGTTTGTGAACGTAAGTCTTGAAATTGTTATGAAAATTTGAAAGACATCCAGCGAGGTTTTATGCTGAATTAGGTCGAGATATATTTTTTGGCCTTCTGCCAGCCGTAACTTAACAACATTTTAGCTTTAGCAAGTCAGTAAGAAAAACTAGATTTCAAACATTTTTAATGGATTTTTTTGCAAACTTTCCCGGGTGTACCTGGATTCATCTGTTCGATTTCCGCCCTGCGTTTTTTTATAAATTTGTATTCTGAGAGGCTTCTGTGTAATTGGAGCATTGTAAAGCAGATAAAAGGACAACATTAAATATACATTTTGTTTGGTATGTTAAACACATTTTGTATTATATTACACATAAAATATATCAAAATAAAAAATAAATAATATGCCTTTACTCTTTAACAAAAATTATGCCAAATTTGTGTAAATTTATCCCAAATATTTTTTATTAAATTAATTTGCCCAAATAAAGACATTTTACATTTGTAGCACCCCCAATTAAATGTGGCCAAGCTGGAAGAGTACCGGTATTTTTTGGTAGACTCAGTAATCGTGGTCCGTGGCATGCAGTTATAACTCGTAAAGGACTAGTCAATGAGGTAAGTTTACTACTATTTTACAATGCAACAAGCCTAACCACAGCTGGGAATCTTATAGGAGTCAAATATTGACCTAATATTCATGAAATGTGTTTTCTCGGTCTATATTGTTTTTGTTTCTAGAGATGATGTGTGCTTTGCAATGACAGAAGTTTTATCCAATTCCCCTTCACAACATTGCTTGCTAATCATATGCATTGCAGTCCAGAATCTTATTTTACCATTATCCACTTTTATTCCATTACCACAGAGTTATTCAGATGGAAATTTAGTTGGGGGAGGTTCACTGATAAACAACAAATGGGTTTTAACAGCTTACAGTATATTCAGCCCGGTATGAACCTAATGGCACGAATTGGCAGCAACAATTTCGCATTACATTAGGTAAGAAAAAAATTGCTCATATAGTAATAATCGAGTATCTTTATTCTGTTTCGTATACATATGGGATGTATATATATGTGTGTATTACATACATATATTATTTTTATTCTTTTTCCATTGTTAAATGTTAAAGAATCGATATATCGATATTTACCTAAATAAACCTTTAATTTTCTAGATTCCAATGGTTATTCTTATATATTCTTACGTTACTTGTTAAGGGTTTCATTTCGTTATAAAGTAAGTGTATATAGAGGATGTAATCTTATAAAATCGGCATATATAGTTCAAGATTCAGTGTTCAGTCAACTTTTTCAGGAATCCAATTGTAAAGTTTTTGTTTGCAAAACCAATAGGTGTTACGTTATGTATCCTATTCCGATTACACAAAGTTTAGTCCTATCGGTTAGTTTCGTGTTTTAGTGCGACGCCTTTCAACCGAAACGTTGCAGGTTAGAAACTGGTCACTATGTCGGTTGTGTCCTTGGGCAAGGCACGTTACGGACATTACCTGAACTCAGCGGATTAATAGGTTCTACCGAATTAAAGGAACGTGCGAATCATACTTAACACACTGCAATAGCTCCTGTAACACGACGGTGGTGCGAGGTGATCTGTCGATTGTCCGTGTGTTAAACACTTGGTTTTCCCTTTTACGGGGATAAACATGAATATCCTATTATATATCTCGGTAAGCTGATTTAATTGCAGTGGTGGTTTTTGAATCTTTTTAGTTTAAATTCAATTATATATAATATTTTAGGTATGTACGGAAGATATTTGCGTAGTATGAACACAGCAGTATTTGATGTACACCGTATTATTAAACATCCAAGTTACACAGAGAATTTGGAATATGATATAGCATTGGTAAAACAACTGTTGCATATTAGAAATTTAATTCTTCACAGTTACCAAAATCTAGTTTTATGCATTTTCAATTATCATTTTGTTTTTTCTTGAGTGCAATGAATTAGCTTGGATCGGATAGCTAGGATATTCATGTTTATCTCTGTGGATGGGAAACACAAGCTGCTTTATTACACAGCCAACAGGCAATCGTCAAATGACCCCGGGAATACTTAAGGGAGAATTATTTTTACATATAATCAGATTAACTTGCTTCTACGGTTGGGTTACTGGAACCATTGCAGTGTACTAAGTATGATTATGACGTTCCTTCAATTAAGAACTCCATAATTTACTGGGTTCGGGCAATGCGCGCTAAGTGCCTTTCCTAAGTGCTAGTGACCAGTTTCGAACCTACTACCTTTCGGGACCTACTACCTTAAAGATGACGCACTAACCCACAAAGCTATTCGGATGGAGTTAAATTATGTTGGACCATGAACCGTGGCGTTTCAGGCGAACCGGTTTATGCCGGTCGAAACCGCCCATTTACAAATATAGCATACCATATTTGCAATTAACAAAATAAGTCTGTTCTAAATTTTAGACCGTGATTGTGCGAGTAAACTTTTAATAATGGGGAAGGCTTTCTTTTAACTATAATAAGCAATTTTTTGCAAAGCATGTACATAAGGATTGTTTAGTACTAATCCAACTTGCACCTGATCGAAAAGAGTAAACGTGTGTATCTTTTTAATGACTCGTGCGAACGCGCCCAACTTACGATAATAATAAAAGAGAGTAAACTAATATTGCTTTAATATATTAAAATTCTGCTATCAAAATAAAAATATAAATTTTTTTTTTTCTAAATTCCCAGGTTTGACGCTGATGATTTATTGTTGTTTGCAAGATTTAGTTTTACCGAATGATTAATCAGATCACCGCAATTTTTTTTTAAAATCTATATCTGCCTTAAATAAATTTACCTTAAAAAACATTTTTAGTTACATGACTGTGTAGATACGTAATGGCGCAATAAGACTTCCCAGACGCGCACATAGAACACCGAATGGTTTACGTTGGGAAGATTAAAATGTTTACTCCGAACCTTTGGTTCCAATCCATAGGGTTAGAGCCTAACTTGTTTTAAGACATTTTACTGGATGGGTTAGGCATATATACATATACACAAGCTTAATGTAGAGGTGTACAACACAGACTTATGTTGTAGAACATCAGGGATGGGCACACTATTTGAAACAGGGGCCATTATTATTTTATTCTTAGACTGGGGGGCCAAGAGATCGAGTCGCCACTCACACATACTTTGTCGCTGTTGATAGAAAACATTAAACTAAGAATTGTGGTACATTACTGGTTAAAACCAAAAAACTGGTGAGATCGCTTGTCTTGCAACTTGTAGATTACATCCGACGGGCCGGGTTTGGGCAACGGGCCATATAGTTTGCCCATGTCTATTTTAGACGCATCTCTCGTCCAAAAGGGTCCGAACATTTTTCTTAAATAGGAGCTAGAAAATACATGTTGCATCAAAGCATTACAACAACAATATCTTATCAGTAGTCGCACACTTACTTTAAAATGTGTGCGCTGTGCGGCGCAATAAACTAGCCATTGGTTAAATGTACATTCGAGATTGTAACCACACTATATGTGTAATAACAATCTTTTAGATTTTAAGTGTTATTGAATATATATACAAATAGGAATGCATAAAAAGTGTTTTTTTATGTACAATGGATATTTGCACAGGGGACGCCGCGAATATTAGCTTACAAAATTCACCCCACTTATGTACCCTTGTCTGCATTTTCCGACACCTATAGATCTGGTACGCATCTAGAATGCGTAATGAAGTGAAAACTAAAAAGCATTTTTTAATTTGATGATCTGATTAAAATAAATTTGGTAAACGACAGCAAATAATTGGATTTTTGAAAGAGACAATTTTAATTAGGTAAACAAGTGTAAGCTACGAACTTTAGAAACCTTAATTAACAAGACTTACTTTCTGTATCGAACTGATAGAAGATCTCACGATTTATTTTGGAAAAATAATGGTTTATCCTCTTTAATTAGCATTGTGAGTTGAGCACGTTCGCACTAGCAATTAAAATAATAAACGCGTCTACGCTGTTCGACCAGATGCAAGTTGTAGCATGGCCAAGCAATCATAAGATACACGCTTTGCCCAAGATCGCTTATTATAGTTAAAAGAAATGGGTTAGCTTTTCCAACTCTTACCTTTTTTAGCAAATATTGGCTAATCCCAGTGCTAAATTAGTTGAAAAAACTAACTTTTTTTCATCATATCTACTACTAACTAACCGTTAAGGCATTGTTTCAGTCCAGTTTTCCATCGTTCCCAATCATTTTCTTTTTTTTACAATC
>CH002723.1:9977-21143 GCA_000149265.1 Ciona savignyi
GGGGTGATGTCACAAACTAAAGTGTACAGTAATTAAGTTTTGTATTGCGCAACCTACTTTAAAACGTTGTTTTTCAAATTATTACCGTGGCTATGTGACGTCACAATGCATAAGTTATTGTCGTTCGTTTTGATGTTTTTCATGAAACGTGGCATTCGGGAAAAGTACAGTAAACAGAGCGGTAGTGTTGTAAACTTTGTGTTATTCTGATCGCGCTTAAGAATAACTGCAGACCTTTAGAGTTTAGTAACCGACAATAGTCACGTCTATCAGGAATCAAGACCTGAAACGCGACAAACAGATTAATTAATAATTTACTTGGGTATCAAAAAGTCCATTGTAGGTATTCAGGTGAACCTCTGAAGCCTCCGGTTCTTTTTATTATTATAATTTACTAATAAAGCACAGTCCCAACGTACATTGCTAAGCTCTGCTAAATGTGATGTGAAATGATGAAAAAATTGTCGGACTTCCTCGTAACAAAACTGACATATCCCTGTGTATAACCCATGAGGGATAAAAATATACACAAACCAGTTATACTTCTCTCACCTTAACATACATGATCCCTCTGTCCTTAATCAAGTATTCCTCCGTTTGTACGAGTTGGTCTCGCACAGTTGTACTGATGTGTATCTCACCTCCTTTTCCTGTGCTTTCCATGCGCGAAGCAGTGTTCACCGTGTCACCGAACAAACAGTACCGGATCATCTTCCGCCCTACAACCCCTGCCACAACTCCCCCGGAATGAATACCTGCGATTGGAAGGCCATATGCATTACATAATCATATAAAATATATCATATGTATGGTATATTAGAATTACTGCATGTGCAGGTTGAATATGTTTATGTCGAATACCGCGTGGACAATTACCATCTGAACATTGGATACCCAGCGGATGATAGTAATTGTATGTTTGACTTTTCTAAATGATATTTAATTTTTTTTCATCTGTCCTCGCCGGTTAGCTCAATCGGTGTGAGCGTCCGTCGTCAGACAAAAGATAATTATTTAAAAAATAGTTTATAGCTAAACCGACAATGACCATTTAAATAGGAGGTACTTAAATATGGATATCTCATCCAGGAAAGTAAACCTTTATCCGACCGATAGAAATTAGTTGACATAGTGGCCAATTTCACCAAAAGGAGGTAAAATTGACACCTGTGCAAAAACGGTGTCAATGTGACGGCCCATAATGGGTTCGAAACTTGACTTGGTAAAAAAAGGATTGGAATTATTATAATACGTCTAACCTATTCTGATTCTGATCGGTTCTCCGTCAGCTGGATTTTTCACATATCTGATGCCAGCCTGCATCTCCAGTGCCATGTCGCTTATGCGTTGCGCGTGTAATTTCGTTCTCACAGGGGCACCAGAGACCGCCATGTAGCCGTCGCCAATTGTTTCGACTTTAAAGATGGCGTACCTAAAATTACATATGTGCGCACATTTTAACAGCAAAAAAACGATTATATGTGTGCGTGACATGCCTCGTTGTGGACAGTCAACATTTTAAAGTCATATAAAGTATATCCTGAAGCGGCTAATGCTTAATAGCCTTGAATACCACCTACCGTTCGCTTAGAAGGTCGAACACCGTGTATATGGTGTTTAGAATGCTCACAACTTGCATTGGAGTGATGCGAGTGCAGATATTGGTGAACCCGACAATGTCGCTGAACAGTACAGTCACGTCGGGGAACATCTAAGGAATAAACTAATTAGAATCGCAAGTTGAATAAAACTATTATTGATATCAATGAAACGGTTGAATGTCAAATTTCTATTTTAGAAACACATTTTAAATTTGTGCGGCTACATAGTATTTTTAAAAGTTACACAGATATGACGCCATCAGTTCTTAAACCTAAGTTCACAGCGCTCCTGAGAACCCTAAGGGAACGTTGTTTCACCAGCTATTATCTCTCAAACTCGACACTACTTGAAGGGTCAGCAGCACGAGAGGTATATTCGTGGCACTTCGGGTGATTTGCCGTGCACGCAAAAATCCATTGTATAAGCATGTGCAAATTCAAACTGTATACGCTGCACAAAATCTACAGTCTTACAATTCGTATAGCATGCAAATCAACAGTCTTAATTACTGATATTCAAATTAGACAGTTGACAATGCAAACCGTACGTAACATTGGTAAGCGAAGATGATTTAATTATGATATTTTTCATGAACTGACACACTGCATTCAACGGTTGCACTAGCTCGGCTTGTGTTTGTGTCCAGAGCAGGAAATTTTAAAACTTAAGATTTCACTACAAAGAAGATTATTGTTTTAAACTGGTAATCCGAGTAGACACGAGGTAAAATGACGATTGTCAGTGCAATAACGCGAACGTTTTTCCAACTACATTGATTAAACATGATATATTCTAATTGTAGGTTGTTTTTTTACCTTGCAGGGTTCGGTTAAAAGTTGTTTTCTTTAAAGGTGAGACAAATTAATAAAAAAAGTGCTGGGGATTGTGGAAAGGATAGCAATTGTATAAATGTCCGATGGCCAGCATTCTATACCTCAGCGAGATTGAGAGCTCTTTCTCCCTTCTTTAGTCGTTCTGCAATCTCTCTCGGAATCATGGAGAAAAGAAGAGCGACGGTTTTAGTGTTTTCCTTTTCCAATTCTTCCAAAGCCTCTTCTAACTTGGCAGTATTTCGTTGTTCCTGTTATATCACAAATAAGGTTATTGTCGATATTTATTAAATTTAAATATCAATGTCTAATTTGAAATTGGGAGTAATAGCAGGCTACGTTGATTGAGCCCCAATAACGCTTTACTGCAGACTATTTAGCGATTTAAGAAAATGTATAGTATTCGAACATACAAAATAGAATACTAGATTAAAGACTATTGTTTTTAAGTGAAATTGTGTTAAAGTAAAAAGTAAAGTTGTAAAAATTAAAAACCATTAATCTGTTATCAAACGTATACTATTAATATACCATGTTCAGTGCAATTTTAAGTTCGGCGGATTGCTGAGGCCCCGCCATTAGCAACATCTGTAACGAGTCTTGGAAACTGAGATCACTGACGTACAGACCTACGTCTTTCATTACATCCATGTTGTCGAATCTGCAGATTTATATTTAATGACGGACTTTTTGCACGGAGAATTAAGATAAACCAACCAGTATTCTATAGTATCTAGATAGAATTGCTATGTTCTACGAGTAAGGCTATACGTTGTTTTAAGGGTGATTGTCATGAAGACAACCTTTTTTAATATTTTTTGTGAAATACCCTAATCCAATTAACATATATGTTTTTATATGTTAATATAAAATGAATTGATATATATGTTTATATGTATAGAGCACAGTATGTTTATAACCCTTTTTTCTATATTTCGGGTATTTTGAATGCTATATATTATTGATGTGCTTATACAAACGACCGTTTCGTTGCGGCACTACTGCATAACATTATCCTTAAATATTCACTCACACTGGAGTGCACATGAAGATAATTGCATTCCAACTTTCCAGGAATGCAGAGGTTCCTCTCAGCTTAAGTGAGATTGAATCGTCCCTCTGCTTGTGTGGCGGCGGAGCATGCTTTGTGTCCAGAATTTGAACTGAAAATTAGAGACATTTGAAAGGTCGACAACTTTACAATGTAAAAATCGTCAGGTTTATATGGTTTCTAAGAAATTGTTATTTGTATCAATGGTTTAGTCGCAAACATATATTATTTTCCCAAGCCAAGATTTAAACATAATTTCTTATAGGCCCTGCACAACTTTGTTAAAAATAAATTATTTATGCTCAGTAGTGTTAAGATATATTCGCTTATACTTAATACTTTTCTTATTTTATTTAGGATAAAACCTATATCTGTATATAGCTTACAATAAGACTAGACTCACCTTGTGAACGAAGATACTCCTCATATTCTACCCACAACGCAACAGTTGAAGTCATTTCCACCAGGACATTTACCGGCCTGTTTTTCATCTGTAAAAAAACGACTACAACTACCCGTAGAGTATCATGGGAGTGGACTAAGCCGAAAACTATTTAATCATTGCGTTTAATTTCGGTCAATGGAAATACATGCTGCTGAGTTGGTGTCAAAAGTTTCTTCATTTCTAAAAAACACAACTACATGTTTTTGGGTGTGAATTGGGGGATGAAGATAATCAGTCTTTGCAACTGTAAAAGTAAGAAATGTAATTTAACTTACGAAAGACCAAGATAACGGCATTCCTATTGGCTTTGTTAGCACGAAGAAATCGGTGACTTTTTTGCCTACTAACGTTGGGAAAGTTTTTACCACACCAGCTCCACATGTTATCACCTCCATGTTCTGTCAATCAAAAACAAAGTAAATATATATATTTAGACCCATATGTACTATACATTATCCACAAAACTAATTTACATTGTTGATTAAATGAAATGCGCCTTATGGACGCATGATGACTTTGATGGATTTATAGTAAGCGTGTTAAGTTGATTTCAATGAGGTATATTCGAATATCTTTTTATGTGATAAAAAATGAATATGTTTGACTGAAAATTGGGCTAGGGGTATAGGATAGAATATTCATGTTTATTCCAGTGAGTGGAAAAACCAAGGGGGCTAACACACGAGCAATCGTTAAATCACCTCGCGCCCACAATCGGGTTACCGGAGCTATTGCATTGTCTCGTGTATGATTTATACGTTCGTTCAATTTAGTAGAAGCCATAAAGTGCCTTGCCTAAGAACACAACCGACTAGCTAGTGACCAGGCTAACGTGGGGTGGGTGTCGTAATGTAACTGTATAGTGGAAAAACGTCTCACCTCGCCGAAAACAATGGCAAATGGAAAGGAATTGAGAACAACATCACTGTTTACACTGACAGGAGTAACGGATCGGAGTTTTGAAAGTGCAGGCATCCAAGCACCCTGTTTACCAACCGAACCGTTCTGAAAGTTTATTCTGTAATTCAAATTAGCACATTACAACATTATTAGCGTATATCGGAGTTGAGATTAAATGCCATTTTGTAAGAATAACTTTAAACAATCAATACACAGCAAAAATTCGTGAAGCACTGTACTCAAATATTTTTTTGTGTAATAACCAACTTCCATGACATTTATTACAATATACTTTTGGCCCCTGGGAATGGTTAACCTGTACCTCAGAAGTTACCTGATGTGCCCATGCATTACTTCTCCAAGCATTTCCTGCTTGATGACCTCGACCACAGCATCATGTAGATTGTAATGCATGACAGCGGCCGTGTGCACTAATCCTCGTACATAATGAATATAACCAAAATACTTTCGTGGTGTGTTGTAATGAAATGTTAGTCCTTTGTCGTCCTCGGTTTCAACGTAAAAACTTAAATAGAAGAAAAAATTGTTTACACCCATCCGAGCAAAATAATTTAATACCAGTCGTAAGATGACTGAAAGATGAACGTAAAATTCTTAGGGTGTTAGGGTGATAACCCTTAAACGAAACGAATGTAGTCACGAATGGAATAAGATTGATTTTTCATCCGCTTAAATAAGAAAACGCAAGGGACATTATCATTGGGTTGTCACAACAGCCTGCCTCAAGGTTTGTACGAAATAAATAAACATTTTAAAGTAGCTTGCATACTGATACTTTCGGCTAACATATCTATACTATTACGTTTTTGCGAGCTTGTACTTAGATAACATTAAACGTTATTTGTGTTCGTGTCCCTAAATTAATCGGATCAAACTTTCTACGAAAAAAAAGAAAAAATAAACCTAGTTAGGAAATAGCGATTACGATAAACCATTTTAGTTTGTACCCTTACTTAAACAATTTAAATGTAAATTAGTTGGGAAAATTTCAATCGAGTTGTTAAAGCCTTGCTATGTATCCCGACTGAAAATATGTTACTAGCGCATAAAATTCGTCATTTTTATCCAGAAAAAAAAAATATTTACCTCGGCGGTTTAATGTCCTTGTAGAGATTACTTATGTAGTCGTGCAGGTTATCCAAACTGTTAATAAAGTCGCAGATTGTTCTGCCCAGAACTTTAGTAATTTGATCATACCCGTAGCTTGACACAAACGTCATAAAATGACAGCCGAACTGGGGAAGAAAACAATATAGTGTTTTCCGCATAATTACCATTGAGATGTCAAAGAAAACTGTCCAACCTGAAACATAATGTCGTCTTCTGTGATCTGTAGCATCTTTGATAAGGTTTGAGCAATCAGCGGAATCATGCTTTCTTCGTATACCTGTAAAATGCATATTGCTAAATTGTTACAAATTGTACATTAACTGTATTATAATAAGCAAATGTAGATAGGATATTTGTTTTTATGAAGATGAATATGTGAGAAGGTTATTACAGTGAAAAAGATTACCTATCCTTTAACGCCGGGTTATCGCTATTGCATTGTGATTAATGCTTCTAAGACGTTACTACAGTTTTAGTAGAACCGATTTATATACTGGATGCAGCTCATGTGCGTTAACTATTGCCCAAGTAACTCTCTAGTTAGTTGATGGTTTCGATTTACAACCTTGTGGCTATCTGCATACCGAAAACGTTTTTACCGATTGAGCCAAATTTTCACCCGTTTATGAAAGGATATACTAGAATGCGTTTTACCAAATACATTGATGTGCAAAAAGATGGTAATCTAATCATGGGATGTAGGTAACTGATGCTGCGTGTCCGTAAAATAATCTAAGACTTCTTATGGTAAGATTTGGAATGACAGTGCGTTGTATGTGGTTAGTTTTTTGGAAAGACACAATATTTGGTACAACGCTTCCTTTTGCGTCTCTGATATATTGTTTATAGAAAATTCTTTTTTTTGTGCAGATGTATCCACCGACTTGTGTTTTTAAGTTTTGTAATGTCGTTGCCTGATATATTTTGATTACAATGAGACACTTACTAGTGTTGCCTCTTTGTATTTTCTGTTTATAGTTGCGTTTTGTGAAATACGTTAATTTTTCTAAATCCGTACGTTTGATAATTTATTAAAGTAGACCGTTTAAGAACAGAATTGATGATTCGGCCTGTCGAGAAACCGTAGCAAAACTTATATTCAGCCGCAAGAATACAATGGATACTTTTACGGTATAACATTTTTATCCACAAGCTTTTATATGAACACAGTATAATCTGTAAATATCAACACAGTGTAATCTTTAAATGTCAACAGGATGTAATCTTTTTCCCCACTTTTTGTATGAGCCTACCGTGTGGATTGAGAAGCCAACAGTATCGAACCCCATCTCTTCGACCAGTTCCATCCATACTCGCTCCCCCCACTCTTCATGAACACAATCTACTATACTTTCCAATACAAAACCATACATCTTGTCGTTTCCTTGCTAATTTTAATTTATTTCTAAACTAATCTAGGCCTATGCATATATATCTTTTCTAAAATTACATTAATTAACAATTTATCGGCATTGATCAAAGCGGTTCGGCATTGATGAAAGCGGTTGTTAACATTTTTGTTTAATCTGATTTCTAAATTGCAATTATATAGACCTACGGTTTGAATAGGAGCTTCTTGTAACCGCTTGCTGTATGAACATATGGATGTCAAACACAGCCCCGAAAAACCCTTGCGTAATGTGTGTTTTTGACAGGATGCTGATAAACCTGCAGACTACATAAAAATATTACGCACATTAAGAAAAAATCAATAAATGCCTTCCACAAAAGACAACAGTATATCCCATAGCCGTATTATCGCCAAATCTCCTAGAGTCTGTCTTTTCCCCATGTTCTTGTCCGACTGTTAGTGTGGTGATTTTGTGCTACACCTTTTAACTGAAGGGTTGCAGGTTCAAAACTGGTCACTATAGCTAGTAGATCATTAGGCAAAGCACTTTACAGACATTGTCCGAACCCAGTGGAATGATGAGTTCTTCCAAATTGACGGAACTTCTAAATCACAAACAACACACTGCAATAGCTCAACATGAAATCATTAGGGGAATCCCCTGGGAGGCGAAAAACTAAACCGGTATATTTTTTCTTTATCTTTATTACCTTTTTTGAGAATAGCGATTGAACGGCTACTGTAATTTTAATTAGATTTTGTTAAATGTAAGAACATTAGCCAATGATATAACACTTG
This sequence comes from Ciona savignyi, assembly GCA_000149265.1. NCBI lineage: Eukaryota > Metazoa > Chordata > Ascidiacea > Phlebobranchia > Cionidae > Ciona > Ciona savignyi. The sequence continues at coordinate 18,086 of CH002723.1, forward strand.
AAATAAATAAAATAATTACCTAGAGGTATACCCTTGTGGCATCCGCAAGTTTAAAATTTTATGTGTATTAAAATATGTATAGCGCCTGTTCAACGAAGGAAAAGACATCATCGTCAAACGTCAGCGTATGACGTTTACTGTATAATCCGTTTTTTATTATTTATTGTGTGACGTGTTTATCACTTTTTAGCGTTGACTCACCGTAATTGTGTGAGGACGTTATAAATGCCCTTAAGGAAGTCTGTGGCATTAAGGAAATCACGTAGGCTAAGTGTGCTCTATGTAACTGCTAAAAAGTCAAATCTAATTTTTTGGGGTATTTTCCTAGGTAATTTTTTTATTTCTTTTAAGTGTTCAATCAGTTACTAATGCACTTCCATTTTGTCAAATCTGATTTTAATTGGAGCTATCGTTCAAGCGCTATGCGCAAAAGAGCTAATTTTTTAGAAAAAAAAAACCGTTTTGGTTTTTAACGTGCCAGGGGAATTCCGCTGGATTTATCACCCAAAATTTTAGTCTGTGCATTTCTAGACCATGTCGTCTAACAAATTACCAAGTTTTGTTGTGAATCCATTACCCCTTTTGGTAGATGTTGGGTCCACAAATCATACCTGTCAAGCGTTTGACGAAAAAAAAAAGAAAAAAAAACGGACAAAAACAATATGTGTCCCATTTTTCCAAATGGGACCCATAATTAGTCAGAAACAGTGTTTCTGTGGTATAAAGCGTCCAGTGAATTTAAGGTCAACCTTGATCACAGCGCAGCTTGCTAGAACGACAGCCTCAGCCTCACTGACATGCATGCCTTGTGGCTCCGACATCTGTCAGAATGGTAATGGAATCGCAATAAAACTTGGTGATATGTTAAATCACATGGTCTAGGTAGGCAGAAACCAAAATTTTGGGTGATAAAATACCCAGGGGGTGCTCCTAGCAAAAAAACGAAATGGTATTTTTTCTAAAAATGTAGCTTTTTGGGGCATAGCGCTTGAAAAGATACGTTTCTAAATCAAGATTGTACATGCCTTGTGGCTCCGACATCTACCAAAAGAAGTGATGACATCGCAATGAAAAATAGTCATTTGTTAGACAACATGGTCTAGATATGGCTGATCCAATTTTTAATTAGATTTGGTGGAATGGTGTACAGTTAGCCACTTCTGTGCCAATTAAAAAAAAGAAAATATTTACTTAGGGTAATTCCCTTAAACACGAAGATATGTTTCTGAATCGTGATTGTGACAGGCATGACATTTAGCCATAAAATTTACCAGTAGGGGTAATGAAAACGCAATAAATCTTTGTTATTTATTAGACAACATGGATTAGATATGCAGAAACAATTATTTTGGGAAATAAATTCGAGGGAATACCCCTGTGACTCTAAAAACCAAAACGGTATTTAAAAAAAGGCTTATTTTGAGCATGTCGTTGGAACAGGTGCTCCGATTTTAGTAAGATTTGGTGAATGTTAGTGCGGCAGCCGCAGATGTAACAATGAGAAACAAATAACTTAAAAATTGAGAATTGTTCTTAAATAATGATTGTGACAGGCATGCGATATCGTCCTGACATCTCTAAACCTAGGGGAATTAACCGAAGCTATGAAAAAAACAAATCGGGCTGTTTTGGAATTTAGCCTTATTTTACTACAGCGCTTGAGAAGAGGCTTTAACTTAAAAAAATATTCCTGCTGTTCGATGTCGAGGCGACATGCCATGGCAGTCAAACCTTTGACGACACAGGAACGGGAAAAGACGGCAAAACGAATAGTCGTTAGAACACGTCAGTAAAAAAAGGATAAAAATTAATGAATATAGCGGACGCGGACGCCAAACCTAGGTAAATGAACAATATTTAGCAATCGAAATTCAATTAAGACTAAACGATTTAGAGCCCTGAAAAAGAGTGTGCGGGTAAAGCGTGACCAGTACAGTGGGAGAGCCGGCTTTAGGAGAAGGTGTGGCCCTAAGGCGTGGATCATTTAAAAAAATTGTTGTTTATACTGAATAGATGACTACTGAACATATTATTACCCCATATTACATTTTCTACAAAAAAGAGTAACAGTGGTAAGCTAACCGACAATTGCTCTATGAATGTTCTTGTTTCTTGTATTTCTTATTGTTGATTAATCTTTTCCACGATCAATTTATTCTACACAGCAGTGCGCAAATCATTAACAATGTTAATATATAGGTCGTATCTTGAGTTACCAATGCATGACAAATTTAAAGCTTTGTTTTGTCTATGTCATCGCTATTACGTGAGACTGAGTTAGGATTAGAGTATGTGACTATGTTTTTTCAAAATAAATGGAACTAATTTAAAAAAAGATCTGTAATAATAAACGATTTATAAGAACATATGGTTGTGGGGGTTAGCTATGTATAACTGTAGCGACCCACCAAATACCAGGCCTGTAGTCGTATGCTATCGCAGTCCAAGAACAAAAAACATGCGACCACTCTCGGACAGGTCTCGTCGTTTACTAAAAATCTCAAAGTCGAACACTAAGTCACGACACAAAGTCGAGGATAGAACAGATACGCGAAAGGTTTAAACATAAAAGAAACCAAAAAAGGCAACAATAGGTTAAAAAATACAGAACGCTACAGGGTTACGAATTAGGATTGTAATGTAAAGGATTAAGTGTGTCTACGTTTGTATTTTCTAAAATTTGAACTTTTGTTTGAATACATTATAATATTTTACCAGAAGGCATCATAAGACACCCAAAGTTCTTTTAGGGCTACAACATATCCAAAGGAATAATTGGCGAAAACTCTATAAATGCGATCAGTCAAAAGAGCACGGTTTAATTATAAAATTGTGCAATTTTTAGGACTGTAGCCCCTCGTAAAACGGGCCTAACTTTTGAGACGTGCTGTTCACCAAAAAATGACGCATGCGACACGCCACTTTTTTCGAGGCGACACGCCACTTTTTCGAGGCGACACGCCACTTTTTTCGAGGCGACACGCCACTTTTTCGAGGCGACACGCCACTCGTTTTCGGAGGCGACACGCAACTTTTTAAGAGGCGACACGCCACTTTT
>CH002721.1:3400-19350 GCA_000149265.1 Ciona savignyi
GCTAGCTCTTAAAGATGACAAATTTGTAAAACGAGAGGCAATAAATGATGTTTGTATTCCCTTGTGCAGCTAAAATTCGAACGAGCGTTTCCTGTGTCGCATGGCGCTCGAATTGCTAGCGGCCTTTGGCATTTAGACGTCGAGGTACGTGATGTATATAAGTAGTTTGCGTTGGTGCCTTTCTTTTCGATTTTAGATAAGGACTTAAGGAGGCGCGAAATAGAACAATCTTTTGAACGTTTTATTTGCATTTGAAAACTGCGTACAACAGGTCTTAAACGTGAACCAGGTCGCTACAACATGTACGTCATGCATAGAAGATACTGTGTTGGTAGGCTGCATAATTCATTACAGCACAGTGAAGGGCAGGTTGAGGATAGAAATTCGACTTGAACAAAGTAAAGCAGACTGCTTGTAGCTCTTTTGCAGGTTAACACATGTGTACGCGATCGCACTAGTGCTCGTGCTTTGACAGCTTGTATATCATATCATAATGACAGATGATTTCAATTCATTTTAGGTGTCAGATAGGATAGGATATTCATGTTTATTCCCGTGTCAGATACAATATTTTCCCAATATTTAAGGAACGGTTTGATGATTATATGTTTTAATAAAAAGACCCACTTAAAAATGACGTGTAAACAATAATTCAAATTATATTCAACTTTCTACCAGCATAATCCTTATCAGCTACCCATATTGCACGTTCGCAAGTTACTGATAAATATTATATTTGTATATTTTCTTTGTAATTCGCATATTTCCGTTTTATAGTCGACGTTTTCTCGCTTCAGTTGATTGAATTAAAACCCTGTATCATAACAACATGCGATGACAGGGAAATAAGCGTCAACCGCGCTAACGTTGTTTGGTAGGAAACGATTTTAAGCTATTAATTCTAGGCGCATGTGCGCTCAACTATGACAATTAATGAAACTGGGGGAACGCCAAAGTGAAATATTTTAGGACAAAGGGCGTTATTCAAAATTCAATATAACTAATTTTAACCATGACAATCAATAAAATTGGGGAAAACGCTAAAGCGGGATATTTTAAGACAAGTGCCGTAATTTAATTTTTGATATAAATTATTTCACTGTTGCACTTTTATATGCAGCAGTATATGCTCATAAGAAAAGCTGTAGCTTAAAATTAAAATATTAAACTTTTTAAAGTCAAGAAGGCACCAATAAAACCCAAAGGTTGACTATCTTAGACATGTAAAATATAAATTTCGAGGTAAAGCAAAAGTACAATTGGCCGATCATTTTTTCTTTTGCTTTTTTATGTTAGTTAATTATTAAATATTCTATTAACGCTGGTCGGTTTTCCCTTTATTGCAGTTTCTCATCTTAACGTGGTCTATACCGAGTGTCTTTTCTCTGTTTCCGAGTTTGCTATCTTTAAGATCACCTGATGCACGCATGTACTAATATATTAGTTGTCTTTAATTAATTTAAATCGATGGTTGCTAATTAATGCTGTATTGGACAGCTTGGTATAGCACATAGATAAAAGGATATTACGTTATACTCATGTATTATACCTCATGTATCATGTATTGTGCAAAGAATTCTTTTAAAAAGCAGAAATATAATACGTGGTGGAATATCTGTCTGTGATAAATTACTTATTTAAATTCAATAAAACGTTCCAAACATCTCTTATGCAGGCAAGATAAAAATTTGACTTCTTAGATGAAATCAATACGATCGAAATCACTATGTCTTATCCTATATTCACCATACGGCAGTCATGGATATTTTAACGTGTTACGAATATTGTTTCCTTTAATAAATTCCACTCTGCCCAAAAAAAACACTTTTTGCGAGTGGCTGATTTCGATCATATAACCTGCCGGGCGCGCAACGATTTGTAACACGGTTGGTTCGTTTGGTTACGCCTCGAGTCATGAGCCGAAAGGTTGTGTTCAAAACCAATTCTATTCTTCACGTTGTAGATAGAGCTTGTGTGACAAAGATGTAATTTGAAGATAACCTGTGGAATAACTTACTTTACACTTCCATTCAAAGGAATAAACATGTGCCTTTTCTTAACATCAAGCTATTTTTTTCAATCTTAGGATAACGTAGGATATTAGTTTATCCCCGTTAATGGGAAAACCAAGGGGATTAACACACGGGTAATCGTCAGATCACCTCGCGCCCACTGTGGGTTAGCGGATCTAGAAACGACCAGCAGCTACCGACCACTTTTGTACCTGCAACTCTTCGGATGAAGGCCTAACCCACCATGAAGGGGCTAACACTTATCGGTCTTTTTTCCTCCTCTAGGCCGGCTAGGATAGATAGTCCCCACTATGAATTTTAACCGCGACAGCTCGGTGTATGGCCGACGTAGAGCGTTTATGACTCGAAGTTGCTCTGGTTATCTGAAAGGGGGAATCCCCACGTCAAAAGAGAGCCTTGATGACGACATAGACGAAACATCTGACACGTCATCAGTGCAGAGCACTACAAGCACGAGGTCGTACAGAGACTGGCGGAAAGGGCAGCGTAAAAGAAAGAATCTTGCCAAAATCGGAAAAACTCAAAGTTTGTTCGGTGACGCGTCATCGAGAGATGACGACATGAAACGTCACATTGACCCTTTCTCGTTTGATATTAGAAGGTAAGTAATTATGCGCTAATAATGGTTGTCTTATCAGGTTCAAAGTGGTGAAGTTCCCTACGTATTCGCGACTAATGTGTGTCCTAACTATCTCAGATCACAGTTGTAATGCAAAACTCTAAACTGTAGTAGTACTTAGCCGCTAGCTTGTTGCTTGTGTCTACTATCCACCAGATGTTGCATGAACTGTAATTGATGGGTTAATGCGTTAAACAAAAAAATCATCCGGCCGTTTAGTCCAGTGGTTTAGTGCGTCTCCTTTCGGCCGAAAAGTTATAGGTTCTTTGGCAAGGCACTTAACGAAAATTGCAGGAACTATATTAAAGGAACACACCGTAGGATGTGCGCGAGGTGATCTGAAGATTGCCTGTGTGTTTTTCCCATTTACGAGAATAAACATAAATATCATATATCCTATTATACAACACATTGCAATATAGGTCCAACCGTCCGAGGTATTCGGTATATTAGCTTGTTTGACCGTCCGTATAAATACCATGTCCTTTTGTTAAAACCCAGTCAGCCGACATTATTATAAATTATTTACGAAATTTCAATCAACATTCCAGGGCCCCCATGCACTCAGTCGAGGATTCGTTTACCATGGACGCAAAAGAAGGTAACAGCTTGATATTGTAAACCTTGACCTATAAGTACGGGCGAGGTTATGAGTTTACACGTTTGATTTAAGTGGATTATTAAGAAGTGCATTAATTCGAAGATCGTCCACACCCGTGGTACATTCTATCTCGTGTAGTATGATGGTTTGAATACACCTATCATACCAGATACTTCTTGGGTTGAATTCCCTTTCTAGTCAGTCTGAAACACAATTGTTATGACTGTCATTGTTTCACATTAAAGGATAAAAATAAGAATCCGACAACAAGGCTTAAAATAAACAACCACATACGCACCCTCCGGTACCAAATCTTTATCGTGGATTGGAATCGAAATTGAATCGATAGTAGTATAATGGTTTGTACACGTAAATCGTACCAGGTTGATCCAAAACTCCATTTTCGTCATGGCCAGTCTAAAATACAATTGTTTTGAATGTCAAATCTATTTTGTCTTAAAGGAACCGGAATTAAATCGATACCGGAGACGCCTTTCATTTTCAATTTTAGAATTGATTTTTTAATTAATTTTATTCTATTGTCTTCAGATTCCAGAAACATTTCTTCGTCTTCGGTTGACATACCTCGCCATGACGTCACAATGGATAGTTATGACGTAGGTGCACCATTCAACGAGCTTTCGACGATTGTTCAGTCACCCGTGGAGCCATATTATTCGTCGTCGTCGCTCGATTCGTTGTCGCACGAAGAGATGCACGAGAAGCCGAAAATTCCCGATGATGACGTAATAAACGATGAACAATGGCGGTTGTCTGAAGAACATCAGGATACGCGTGATTGGCTGATTTCCAAGGCGCTCCCGGCGGCCCAGAACAATGCAAACGTCATAAAGAAGATTCCCAACGTAATAGAGAAAACGACGGAACCATTGAAACGGTAATTGTTAGAATTATTTTTGTTTGGAAAATCTCTTTTAAAAGACTGTTTTTAAAAGTTACATTTTTTACGACAAACCCGTATGTGGTGACCCCGACTATATTTCCCCATTTTTTTTATAATTTCTGTATTTGGTATTTCTTCAACAAATTTATCCTGGTTTTATTTTTTTGTCATATTTACATTTTTCAAATTTGTGGCAAGTCAGTGTCAGCGCGTTAAACTGGTATTGTGCCCAAAACACCAGCTAGCTAGTTGGTGTGTCCTATGGCAAGAATTTCTTGATTTAAACCATTATGTTTAGTTTGTTAAACAAAAAACTTACGTTCTTTCTTGTCCAAGCCTCGGCCAACACCATCGATTCAGTGAATTTAAATGGATCGAATATAGACTTATCATCACCGTTGGGTAGTTGAAGCTTATACGGTGTGTGTTGTAAATAATGGATACGACCATTAAGTTTAGCTATAGTACAATCCATTGATTAATTGGATCCAGGAGATGTTCGCTAAATGCCTTGCCCAAGTATTATACCGTTTAGCCAGCGGCTGGTTTCGATAGAACAACCTTTCGGCTTCCATCAGGCCGCCGGGGTTCTTAATGTGTTTTGAATGCAGTCACCAGAAGCCACCCTTTACGTTGTGCCTTGGTTTTTCAGATCAAGAGATCCAAGCTTAGATCTAGGATTCGGTGCTGGTCTAAATGAACTAAGTCTAATTTTTGATCCAAAACAGAAAATTAAAGAAGGTGAGGTAAGTTGCGGGTTGCTTAGAGGGGAAGTACCAAGTTTATATTGGATTTATCCACGGTTGTAACTGGTGCTTAGAATCACCGATGTAGCTTTACTGTGGAAATGCGTTCATTTATACATAGCATTATTATGCGTCAATGTGAAACTGTGATATTTATATGTTCATACCCATTAATGGGAGAACCCGAAGATCCAAAGGCTAATTGTCAGACTGAGAATAAGATAGCTTACACCTATAAAAAAAAGTTACAAATCCAAATGCATTGTCCCGCCTTCTACTAATCCCCAGCGTAGGCAGGTCAATACAGTCTGCCCATGGTCTGCTTTCAGGCCTTTCAGATCTTGAGATCATATTTTTATTACATTTGTATTGGTTATTGCCTTAGTGCTTGATCAATTTAAATCCACTACACTAAGGCACAGACCATAAAATGTTTTGCCGCATAAATGGATGAGAATGGAAACCACAATCTGATTGTTATGCTGTCTTGAGGCTTTGTGTTTTAGCTAAATGTTTCCTTTTTGTAGAAAATTGTACAATTTCCGGTCGTCTGCAGGATATTATGACGAAACTGTATATATTATGTTTTGTATATTATCATTCTATTATTTTAAGGTGTCCGGCCAACCTTATGTGGAAAACACATCAGTGAAAGATGATTTACCAAAACTGGTAAGTTCAACGCCGAGTTCGTTAGAAAAGACGTCCATAGATGGTCCCATCTCTTCTAATGTTGAGACCGAAAATGGCGGAATACCTAATACACTGCAAACTCCTCAATTTCAATCAGAAGATCTGTATAACAAATCGGAAGAACCTAATAAACAACCAGAAGACCATAACTGCGATGCACAAAGTGCAGATCAATATGTTGATCCACAAAATGAACAATTATCACAGGAAGTATTACAAAGTATTAAAGACAGGTCAACAATTGGTTCAGAAAACACACCAAATAACACACCAGAGACCAACCAAACCCAAAAGAAAACAACAGATAACACACCAAAGACCAGCAAACAAAAAACACCAGATAACGCATCAAAGACCAGCAAAGAAGAAACACAAGATAACGCACCAGAGACCAGCAAAACCCAGGAGAAAACCCCAGATATTGAAACTGGTTCGACAGTAACAATCAGTGCTGCAAGTGATTGTTCCCCCCAAAGCAACCAAGATCAGCGAGATGAAAATGCTGACATGGAATCCCATCCTCGGGATTTAGCTAAAGGTATGTTCGTCGCACGTCAGCGCATAAAGCTCATTGTTGTGCACACTTTACGAAGACCACCCGATCCGCCAATTTTTAATCGCTTGTAGCGGCATGAAAATGGGACAGATCATCGCTGGTAACGGGACTGTCATATGCGATTTATCTGCTGACAGATGGCAATTCCCGATTGAAGCGACGGTGGACGCGAGGTGATCTGACGATTGCCCGTGTGTTAACCCCCTTGGTTTCCCCATTCACGGGGATATACATGAATATCCTATCCTATCCCAATAGGAAAACCAAGACGGTTAGCAAAATTGTGTCCAAAGACACAATTTAACGGACGAGTCAGCAGCTGGTTTCGAACCTATAACCTACCAATAGAGCTAACCGGGTGAAAAGTTTGATTTGAATTGGGCGGCATAACTGCATAAGCGTATCCAAACTGTACTAAACATGCAACACAACCAACATATATATTCCCATTTACTAGCTCTTCGGCTTCCGCTGCAAAGTGGTCAACACGATACGAGCGAAGCAGATAATGCGAACCAACTTGAAGCTTCCATCAATGAAGACTCCTCACTTGTGCACGATCTTCCCAATGTGAGTGGATGCATAGGCGACATCGGGATAATCAGGACCGGGGTTTCAACATCAATGGTTAAAATGACCGAGAGGTTAAGCTGGTTATCTAACAATACAAAACGCCAATTAAAACCTTAATGATGGCGAATATAGATGGTGAAACCCATTAGCCTGACCAATTGTAAGCAATACGTTAAGCTTGATTATCCCGTGTTTTTTTTGACAAGAAACAATTATTTCTTCTAATCACCATCCGGTTAAAAACATTAAGTTCGTTATTTTTAAAATATAACTTGAGTTATGTTATAAAGTTTCATTGCTGTTATTAATTCCACTACTTTGCAGCCCCAAAGTCCGGTGGAAAAAAGCATCAAAGCCAGCGAGCCCAGTGGCGCCACCTCGCGGCATAAAAAGTCCATCCCACTCTCACCAACCGATTCCCGATACGCATTGTGCAATTGCTGCACCGTGATGTAATATTTGATGACGTCATACAACATACTGTGGCGCACGGGCCGCAAGACACTGTTGGCTGGCACATTATATTTAATCACGTCACAATATGTTTGCTAATGACGTGTATGTCCCTCTGTTCGGTTGCGGCATGCCCGTGATATTAATTTTGACTTCACAAAACCATTGAAATTGTCAAAATTCCACCGTTGCGTCGAACCAAATGTCGTCATCATTGGCTACGTCATAAAATGTACGTCACAATTCCAAGTAAATTCAAACCTTGCATCGTATGCGTGCACTGTGAACAAAATAAACTATTTTCTCACAAAATCACAGATCTCCTATTTAGCGCTGAACGTGGCTCTAGCGTGACCAGAATATATTTTATCTGGTTTATAAGAGGCGAGTCGTATGCAGGATGAGATGCTAAGATTCTTGCGCACAACGACATGTCAATAAATTCTTAAATATACAGTACTTGAATCAAATAAATTTCAATAACCGATATTTCAATTGTCACAGAAATTTATAAATATTACGTATAAATGGGAAATTATTAATTGTTGGACTCGTATAAGTCACGTCATCGAAATGTAAGTCGGCGGAAAACTTAAATTAAATATATTATTACCGCCATCCAAGGGAACAGAAAATATTTTTTACTGTTAAAAAAATTCTCTTAATCGCTTCTGCAAAGAGAAGTAGGCTAACATACATGTACACATAGGGGAACAGTGGGTAAAATGGGCCCTTTAATTGCAAATCGGATTTTTTACTGATATAAAGCCCGCTGGACTTAAGTTTTTCATGTGGTGTCACCTAATACCAAAGTCTTCACACATAACATGTTAACTTTCTAATAATTTTTGTTAAATATATTTTATCAACAAAGAAAAATATTTCGTTAGTGGCCCATTTTAGACAAGGGTGTAGTCTAAAATAGGCCCCGGCCAGTTTTCGACGTTAACATTTCGCTAGATAACAATATCAATATTCGCTTCCCATATAAACAATGTTATTACATTTCTTTTTATGATGTAGTTTTTTTTTAATTTAAGACTTTGAATTACAACAATTACTTTTTATTTAATACCCAGCTACTACTACTAGTATGCTAATGCAATAACACCTTGCTACTTTAGTGGAAGCATAACTATCGATTCATGTTATTAATAGCATTAAGAAAACCCCTTTAGTTTATTGTGAAACACATAATATGACTGTTAATGCTAAGTCTAGCCCTTTAGTACTGTTAATGCTAAGTCTAGCCCTCTTAGTTACCAAATGAACTTAGGGGACCCATATTAGACGAGTGCCATCATACGACTTAAAATCTCTAAAAAAAATCTTTAAAAAAAAGAAGTTTTATTACTACCAGTAAAATTAGGTCTAGGCTATATAGTTCTATTTAACTACAGTAAAAGTTATTTAAGTATTTAATCTTTTCTATTATATATTAGCAGAAAACAATAATTTCAAATTTATATTCAGACCTTCTCAAACCGAAATAACTACAGAAAACATTGAGTTTGGTAATTTCACGCTCAAACTTCGGTTTGGAGATTCCATAATTTGATATACTGACACTGGTTCTCGCAGCAAATTTTATTCTTCAGAATATATTGAAAATTGGAGGGGGCCCATTTTACCCACGTGGCCCATTTTACCCACGTGGCCCATTTTACCCACTTTTCCCCTACATACTTACATACAAAAACGGTCTTAGCAATGAGCCTTTCCTGGATTGGAAAATATAAGGACTGTATAAAAGTGAAAAATAAAACGTTTTAACTGAATGTGAATAAAATAAAATTTAAAAACTTTGTTTCACATTTCCACATTGGGTTGATTTTCACCGAAATAGTTTTCTCGAAGAGTGAAATAACATCAACCGCAACATTTGATTTGAGAGGCAAAGCAGGTTTTGTTGATACTTCCAGATCTAAATACATCCCACATAACGTGATAGAAAACTATATATTGAACAGTCAGTATGGTAAGTCAGAATATGCGTTTAGGAAACACTACGTCGGAGATGTTTTTAAACATTTGATAAATTTAATTCACTGGTGCCAGGCGATGACCGATGACCGTGTTTCTCAAGGAGACAAGTTTCGATGTAACGTCCTTTCGGTTGAAAGACGACGCGTTAACCCACACACAGGTCATAAAATTGGCGTTAAATATTTCAAATTTGGGTTGCGGACTTGCGGTTCGCTCTTTCGGTTCAGACAAGACTAGATGTGACGATTCATTCATAAAATTGGTACTCCTCCATTTTTATTTAATGTATTAATACCTGAACTCCGCACTTAATTTAGCAAACAAAACAACCGGGCAACGATTTTTGAATTAATCTTATGTGAAGTTTATATTTTACCTCCAAAAATAAAACCCTTTGAGTGGTTCTGCGCATGCGCATTCGAGAGAAACGCACTTTTTTGTATGCTCCCAGCGGATGAATATATGAACGGTTGACTGAACTCGCGCATAAATGTGTGATCTGTGTAAGGGTGCAGTGAAATGTATGTGTCGTCTAACTTTAATATTTTTATAATTTCGTGCCTAAAATTAAGAATTTGTTAATAAAATTGGCATATAATTGTCATTGATAGCAGCAGCAACCTATTGGTATTCCAGGTTAGTCTATAAGTTTTGTAGAAATTTGTTTTTTAGTGGTTTAGCTGCGTCTGTGAGTGTGTCTACACTGCGCGATATTTTGCACGAGCTAAAAACATGGCGTCGCGCCGCGCGTGGAACAACGCACTTTAATAACAAAAAGTTTGGTTCACACTAGTGATACTACAATTTGAACGGCACATCTTACAGTTTGTTGTCTATTTTTATACATTTACGTAATAATAAAGTTAAATTAAACTTTTAATTGAAATTGTTACCGTTACTCATTGTGGTATATTGATTGGCCAAATATTAAAAATGGATAAGAACAACTATATAAACCTTTTAAAGGTTAGTTTTTATTAATATTTAAAATTTGGTTACAAATTAAATATAAACGGTTAAGGTTATCAATTACACTTTATTTGAAATATTAACATACACTTGGTGATAAGTTATAAACAAATACACAAGAGTTGAATAGTTTAGTTCATTTTTTGTTTTCATGATGAAAACATGAAGCAGGACCTTTGATAAAAATTTAGAAAACGACAGTCGTTAAAACACTAAAAAAACAACATTTATCAAGTTTCGGTATAATTAGACGTGGCCGCTAAACCCACATAAAAGAAATGAAAAAATAAATGTTTAAAAAAATACACTATTACACTAAGCCTCGAAGAAAAGTGTGCGGTAAAGAATACAATCACATGCAATCATCATTAGATGTATAAAGAATTCTTCCGCAGTTGGTTTGATATTTCACTTTTCCGGAAACCAGCAGTTGTGTCCTCTGTCCTTTGGCAAATCAGTTGCCGACTGGTTTAATGGCTTGCACTAAAACAGTCTTTAATTTGTATGTTGTAATGGCTTTAGCAACTTTATTGTGGACATGAGTTGTCATATGATAACCGTATATAAATTGAATGAGATTTCCCCATTTGTCAGGAGAGAAAACAAAAACTCATCAATATGAACAGAAGTTGGAATTATCCATGTTAGATTTAGAATAAAAATTCCACTTTCATAGGTTGAATCATGGACAACAACAAGTATTGGCATCCTTCATCCAGTGGAGCACAGAACACATCCATCGAACTAAATGTGTCGAAGCCAAAAGATTCCGTAATGACAGTGATCAGCCAGACATCGATGGTCAACTTTGCAAATATATTAGCAGGAGCCACAGCCGCCTTGGCCAACAGTGAAGTGAATGAAAATGATGCAATTGTAAGATTTCAACTACATTCATAACTTACATTTATAAGACACCATTCATAACTTACATTTTATAATACAAGCTGGTATAGTTCAGAATACCACATACCCACTATTGGAAGTTGTTGTAATTTAAAAGACCACTGTGATAAATCAGTAAATCTCTAATCAGTAGAAATGTATATGCATTTAATTTTGTTTCATGGCAAGCAGTCTTGTTTTCAACCGAATAACTTTATGGGTTTTGCTTTACCTTAGAACTGAAAGGTTGCTTGATCAAAACTAGCTAGTTCGTTGTGTCTTTGCGCAAGGCAGTTCGACCAATGGGTTGTACTATAATTAAAGGAACGTCTTAATCAAACAGCACAAACTTCAATAGTTTTGGTAACCCTATGGTTGGTGTGAAGTGATCTGACGATTGTTTGTGTGATAACACGCCACCTGCATTTCCTATTCACGAAGTAAAAACCTGATTATGCAATCCATCAATTTGTATCAACAGAATGGTTCTGGTGGTAAAGGTTTCATGGTGGGTCAAGGTGTGCCATCATTAAACCAGATATCAATACCTTCAGCCAACCAGCTTTCAAAGAGAGCTGGAGTCTTCTCTGGTACATTACCAGGCATGGGAAGCATTAACAATATTGGGATGGTGAATTCAAATGTGCTCATTGCAACAAGCACCCAGCAGATCGTTAGTAAGTAACTAAATGCAATTTTACGTCATAGTCTGGTTGCATGGTGAATACAGTCGAGAGCCAAGCATGCCGAGTAGTAGATTTAATTTTTGCAGTGACTGCTTACTGAGAAGCTACATAACCCATGTTGTCTTAGAATCTAGTTTGTTTGTATTAACTTTCCAAAATTTTGTGAAAAAATTGTTTTTCACAAAACTGGATTGTTCAAAAAATGAAGTAATAATATACAAACAACACACCTCACTTAATATGCTTCGGTTACCTTGCTGTGAGCATGAGGTTATCTTTAGATTGTCATAACCACTGTCTTCTGGCTTAATACAGGTTTATTAATTACCGGTACCTCTACCAGTATTGAAACCCCTTGTTACCAGGTAATGTCCAGTGTGGGTCACCTGCGCAAGCCCCCTACACATCCACCGCCCCCCAAATCTCAATCAGGAAGGACTTTATCCAGCAGGCGGCAGCAGAGAGCGGTGTCACCATGATCCAACACACTATACCGACCATAATGACGCCCATCTACGCTACACAACAGCACCAGCAGCAAGGTAGTCTCTTCATTGTTTTTATTTTCTATCACAGTTTATGAAACAGGATTCAACATTTTTGTTTCTTTATCACAAGTTGACTTATCCATAATCTTTTGGAAGCAACAGCAGAATTCTTTTCACTGTGTGCGTGATTTTAAAAATGTTGTGATTCCTGTTTCTTAAACTGGCTCTTGTTAAAAAAGCTGAGTAGTAAAACCTTACTTAGTCGGTTAAAAAAATTTCTCATATTTTTTGTGTTTTATGTACTTGGGACCATTTTTTACGTTTTCTAGACAAGATTTACCCCTTTCCAAAAATCTTCCGTGGTTTGTTTGCTACCAGTACTTTTGTCAATAAATAATAAAAGACTAGCTATCTACCATGTAAAGTAATCATCTATTGTACATTATCCAGGTGAAAGGTCGATGACAAGCAATGAAATGAGCATTCCTAGTGACCCATCCCAAACATCAACCAACCGCACAAATGGAGCATCTCATAAGTGCAGTGAGTTCGTATAACTTTGTGGCTTAGTTTTCATGGTTGCATTCTAAGTAATTACAAACATATTAGGACTTGATTTTTAATTAAAACATCTCACTGCAACGCAAGGCCAATTGGCAACCATGTAATGTACAACTGGTGGTATAACCAACTTAAACAAGATTTTTGGTTGTTTTTTCCAGTTGTTATGCCTCAAATTTTATTTCATCACATACAACAAGGTACCAGATCAGCCTCGCCTAAATCACCTTTAAAATACAAGTTTATTTGAGAAAAAATGAATACAAGGGTCTAGTTATTTCATTTGCATAGTGCAAAATTTTTTTATGATGCTGAAATTCGATTTAATTTTCACCTGAAATGAACAAAAGTTTGAAGATTTTCTTGCTGTCTCCAGCCGAATGCCATGAGGAGTTCGAAAGCGCTGGGAAGTTAAGTTTCCACAACTTTAAAGCGCACGCCGAGTTGCACGCCCGGCCCCACAAGTGCCCGGCGTGCCCGGAAAGCTTCCTTGCACCTCATCACTTGCAGGTTGGTGGAGATTCTGTGTTATTTCCATGGGGAATGATTTGTTGAAAACTCCCTTGCTTTGGTATATAATTCTAGGTTTTTAAACATTTAAACTAATAATTGCATTTTGCATAAATAAATCACCTTTTGGTGCCTATACGATGCCATCTTGGACTAATGTGCTTTACTAAAACTGAAGGAGTGTTTTAAAAAAAGGAAGCAAGAAATGTCTGAATCATACATGTGTTTTTGTCAAGATATCAATATTTTTCACAGCAGTTTTTTCACGATATCGCGGGACCATGGATCCATCCTTGGAAGTAAAGTCTATAAATCTGTATTAAAAAATAGTTAAATATACCATCAGTATAACACCAACCCCAACATACCCAGGACCACATCAAAGCCGTCCACGTACACACGGAGACGCAGAACTCTGCAGTTGTATTCACTTGTAGTGAGTGCCAAGCTTGCTTCATGAGCGGAGGCCAGCTCAACTACCACATATACATGGCTCACACAGTGCAGGGACCAAGAGCTGTGCAACACAAGTGAGAATTTGTGAAATATTTAACCATCTGGCATCTATATCTAGATGAATATTCTGAATGTTCTTTCTGAAAAAGAATTACAATTAAGCTAACGACTTATCCAAGAACCTGTTAATCGTCAGCTATCTACCAAAAGTAGAATAAATCTTTATAGAATATAGGATTATTTCATGTTTATCCCCGTGAATGGAAAAAACAAGGGAGTTAACACACGGGCAATCATCAGATCACCTCGCGCCCATCGTCGGGTTACCAGAGCTATTGCAGTGTGTGATAGACTCGTTCCTTTAATATAGTAGAACCCACTAATCCATTGGGTTAAGGCATTGTTCGTGAAGTGCCTTTTCCAAAGACATTACTGAATACCTAGTGATCAGTTTTGATTTCGAATTTTTTAACTGAAAGACGACGCACTAAACCCCAATCTAACCAGTCAGACATGTACAGTAGTGTTTCTTTGGAGTTTAATTCTTCCACAAATTATTCAGATGCTTGGAATGTGGGAAAAACTTTATGAAATCGAGTCTGTTGTCGTCCCACATGCGCAACGTGCACGGGGTGAACGCCATGGCCGTACAGTCCCATTCCACCAGTGGCCCCAGATTACAGCAGAACGACATGTCAAAGCCGTTTGTTTGCTCTGAATGCGACAAAAGCTTCAGGAGCAATGCTTACCTTAAGCAGCATATACTGGCAGTGCATGTGAGTCCATATCTGACCTTAACCTTAATGGATAAAATTACAAAAATTACAAAATTTGTTAAAATTACAAAAAATTTAAATTACAAAAATTTATAAAAAGAAAAATTTGTTGAAAATTCCTCCCTTGCGTTAGTATATAATTCTAGGTTTTTCAACATTTAAACTAATAGTTGCAATTTGCATAAATAAATCACCGTTTGGTGCATATACGATGCCATCTTGGATTAAAGGATTAAAATGAAAGAAGTATTTAAAAATGGGAAGCAAGAAATGTCTCAATAATACACAACACACTGCAATGAGCCCAGTCGTTACCAATGTGGCTGCATTCTTGTGCCAAGCACCTTGCATTACCCGGTTTGAACACATGAATCCACAGAACAAACCGAACAAATGCGAGCAGTGTGGGAAGGGGTTCGGCCGTCGGAGTGATTTGAATCGACATCTACGTAGCGTCCACATGAGGGAGCGTAACCACTCGTGCTCCAAGTGTGGATGGACGTTCGCGGAGGCTGGGAATCTTAAGCATCATATGCAGGTGGGTGTAGATGGATTAAACACATCCACTGTTGGCCCCAGCGTTGTTTGTGCAGCAATGTCATTCTGTCTGCATCAATGGTATCACATGGGGTAACCCCCCTTTCCTTCCGCAGGCTGTACATTCAAAGGAGAAGAACTTCCAATGCGTCATTTGCTCCAAGCAGTTCTCCATCTCTTCATATTTGAAGACGCACATGTTGAGGGTGCATGGGTTGGATGACGCCTCGAAGACAGCAGGTTTGTAGATGCTGTGGTCATTTGAAGCAATATATCTATCACAACACACTGCAATATCTTCAACCTGTGGTTGGCACGAGGTGGTCTGACGATTCCTGTGTGTTAACCATGCAAGGTAAACTTCATTCTTGTCCGTTTGTCAACTATTACCCGTCATTCAGTGCAGCTTTGTATACCTGTGCCGTGAAATCCTCATTCAACACATAATGAAACATAAAGTCACTTAAAATACGCAATATCATTATATACTCATGAACATTGCAATACATAATCTCCACACAACCGCATGATCATAGCGATCGATATTCTCCTTCTACATCTCCATTTACCCCCCAGTGATACAGACGGCGTTATCGTTGCAAGAGCAGCAGGAGACCCAGGAAGCCACCCCGTTGCCCCAGTTCACTGTCCAACCAACCACCAACGCAGTGGTTATCCCTGTAGCGCAGTCCCAAGTCAATCGATGCTTCGAATGTGGCCAGATGTTCGAGAATGCTGCCATGCTTCAGGTGAATTCAATGTTTTATATATGTGAATGGGAAAACGAATGGAGTTAACATACAGGCAATCGTCAGATCACCTCGCGCCGAGCGTCGGGTTACCAGAGCTATTGCAGTGTGTTGTGTATGATTCACATTTTTCTTCAATTCAGTAGAATTCATTAAGCCGCTGCGTTTA
>CH002721.1:19450-50416 GCA_000149265.1 Ciona savignyi
TTGCAACTTTAACCAACAGAAATATGAGGTTATGTGGAAGCAATATTAACACGGGGCAACAGTACAATTATCAGAACAAATCATGAATCTAATACTGACAAGCTAGTACAAAACAAATTTAGAAATTACGAAATGATATTTCTTCGATCAATCATTTCAATATTAAGTTTGCAACCTGCTATCAGCTAAAACAATTGTTCAACCTTTCATTTCCCAAAACTTGTTGATTATGTGATTGATTAACATTCCAGACACACTAATACATGTCAAGGTGACATTTAGATTAATGACTGCTAGTTGTTGGTTCATGCCCAAGTATTATCAGATTAAAAACCAATCAACTTTCAGATACCTGAAATCAGACTTCTTTTTATACTTAATTGATAAAATAAACATCATACATCTTGCCTAATCCAATCGCGGTTGTGTATAATACCATGGGTTGATCAGCATAACAGGCTTAATACTTGTGCGACAAATGTACGACGGGGTATTATCCCCCCCTGACCCACCCTAACCCTCCCCATCCACAGCACCATGGTGATGTCCACCCACCCCCAGCCATTCTGGTGCACAGTATGTGGGGGAAAGGATTCTCACAAGCATTCCAATTGCAGGTGAGTGGCTGTTGCAACCGGGTTGTGTGGGGAGTTAAAACTGTTTTTACTTAGAATTTGCAGTTATTCGTTTATTTTACCACTGTATTACTACCTCATACAAATTCATGTTTTTTCAGATAGTTTGACTTCTATTTTGTTACCTTGTTCATCCACCTTTGTATTGTATATATAGTGCATTCTACTTCTACATAATTATTTAATTATCATTATCCAGCAAAACTTATTGTTTTATACTTTAAAGGCAGGAATACTAAGTGGTTGTAATGTAGTTATTACTCTGTTTTAATCGTCAGTTGTGTATTTACCTTAACAATAATCGCAAAAGTTGTTTATTTACCTTAACGATAGACGCCCATTATATACGTGAAAGATCCATAATGTTAATATTAGTATGCCAATTCCACAAATTTGATTGTTACCACAATTTAAGGAATAAAAGTATAAAAAGTACAGTCTACCCCCCTAAACAACCCTCCCCCCTCCCTTCCATCCAGTCCCATCTACAACTGCGCCACACCGACAACAACCAACCGACCAATAACATGCCGTCTGTCATTCAATCAACCAATCAAAACCAAGGAGTGAATTCAAACCAGCCAATGGAAATGGTTGGGCAGATTGATTTGAACAAGTTGTCGGAGAACTTGGGCAAATCATGTTTGGAGTGCGGACTTGTCATTGGGAAACTGGGGAAGCGACATATTTGTTCGGCGATCAAGGTTGGTTCATCCGTTTGCTTCAGTTGGAAATAAATAGTTAAGTATGCGACGATACTTAAGTTTAAAATAAGCTGTGAGTTATGTATGCGATAATACCTATCAGTTAAAATAAGTAAGAATGTTGCGATCTCCTTAGTAATTCAGTGGTTAAGAGCTTAGGGCCGTTAATTTCTAAGTCATAAGTTCGATTCTAACCCATAGTTTAACCCATTAATTCACTGGTATTCCACGATTAGCGCTAAAAGTATTGATCAAGACTATGATTAGTAGGTAGCAACCATTTACGATCTCGCCACCTTTGGGCTAAAAGTCGCACCGGCAACTCTTTGCAAACCAATATAAATATCACCCCTCCCCTCTATAGTTCACCCACCCACATTTATAGTTCATCCCCCACCCCCACCCATAGTTCACCCAGCAGCAGACCGGGCTTCCCCGGGTGACGGCGATGGCCCTGGCAGCCGAGCGACCCCATCTGTGCACCAAGTGTGGCAAGGGGTTCAAGACGGCCACCCATCTGAAGCAGCACGTGCGATGTGTGCACACGAACGACCGGCCGCACAAGTGCAACCAGTGCTCCAAGACATTCGCGCGGATGAGTGACTTGAACAGGTGGGTAAGATGCACTGACATCCTGTACCTCTTGTCTTTATAAACCTGACCATCTGACTCATCCAAAACATGCTGCATTTAGTATCATAGTAGAACAATATGGACTATGATAACGCAGGGGCCAGGAATGTAGTGTGGTAGTAGCAGGAATTATTATTTGTAAATGTTCAAGAAATGTATATTAATAATTGTGAGTAGACCTGTTGGTATAACTGCATTAAATTCCCATTTACCAGTTTTAAAGTAAAATGATGTGCACTCTTTACTCACACAATGGTAGGGTAGGTGGTGTAGCATACACTTTGTTGGAACGATCCATGATAAGACTACTTGGTCAACTAGCTCCATAAATCCAGCTCCACATCTGTAAGCTGTGATTATTGTGTAAGCATTGCATTTATAAATCACAAGAGTGAAATATAACAGTCATTCTCCCGTATTGTCCCAACCGTCGTTATTATGTTGTTACCACAAATGCATTCCACCATACAATGTCATGTTGCTCATGGATATTGTGGTTGATTTTCAGTTTAAATCATCATGTGTATCTTATTTTCATGTGTATCTTATTTTTATGTGTATCTTATTTTTATGTGTATCTTATTTTCATGTGTATCTTATTTTAAGCAGAATTTTAGTTCAAGAGGTGCAATTTCATGAGCTGCAGCTTCCTCCTTACATAGCCCCCTTTTATTAAATGATGAACCCTCCCTCCACCCATTGAATTGACCCCCCACTCCCCAGACACCGACGAGGGGTCCACGAAAGAGACAAAGCTTCCTCGAAGTCGGTTCGAATGTTGAGTTTGAAATGCAGTCAATGTGGGAGCAACTTCGTAGAGACGAGCCAACTCAAGCGCCACATACTCACCGTGCATATGAACCAACTGCCCAGCTACAAGTGCGCCGATTGCCAGGTGGGTTGCACAGTCAGAATATTCATGTTTTGTCCCTGTTAATGGTAGAACGTAGGGAGCGTTGGTGGCCTGGTCTCCTATATTTCTATATTTAACATTTATACCCTTTTTTAAAGCCTGTTTTAACGACGGTTTGTATTGCTATTTGCTCCTGTTTTTTTTATTTGCTGTTATTTAATACTTAGCCAAAAATGAAGAAACTAAAACTAGAACTGTCAATGATTTGCTTAAGAACACTTGCCTTGCAAGACTTCAGCGTATTTTAAAACAATCCAAGTTTATTCAAAGAAAACATCCTGATGCGATTAATTAGCTTTACACGACGTGTAACACCCCCCTGCCCTAAGGGAAAAACAAGATTAATTTGAATAATTAACCTCCCCCCCCCCCTCCCACAGGAGGGCTTTGAGGATGAAACGCAGTTCAAGAGCCACATCTGCTACGAGGCGGAACGACCACACGTCTGCCATGTTTGTTCCAAGCGATTCACCGAGCAACCTCAGCTCCGACGTCATATCCGATCCGCTCATAACCCGGGGAATACCCACACCCAACACCAAGTAAGTCACCAGGGTGTGCTTGTCCCCATAACCAGGTATTCTGATAACCAAGAGTCCAAGATTGTTCGAATTCTATTGAACCACTTAGGGCAGTAGTTCCCAAACTGTGGGTTACACGATGAATTCGCAAAGAGTACATCAATTTCACACAAACTTGTAAATCTAAAGTTTTTTAGATTTTAAACATGAAGACGAGACGCAAAAAATTGTAATAAATGGAAAGGGGTAGCGAGATTAAAAGTTTAGGAAGCCCTGAGATAAGGCATAACTGTTTGGAATGGAGCTAAATTATGCAATTCGTTATAAAAGCTTTGATCTCTTCAATTATAAGCCAAACAAAATAAAAGTAGTATTTTCTGAAATATTTTATAAATAGGTCAGACAATCTTACTTAACCTTATGCATTATGATCGTTGGGATTCACAGCTGTATTAACTCTTAATGTTTAAATAATTACAACTATTTTGAAAAAACTAGCTATAGAAACAACCAAAAGAACACGCATTAGAGCTAGTCAAACTCCTCTTATATTGAGCCCATTCACCCAATGTTTCCAATTATGTGCATATAACCCACCCCCCTCACACCCAGGTTCACAAATGCTTCGAATGTGCGCGAACCTTCACACGACCAGTAGATTTGGAACGTCATATCCATGCAGTTCATTTAAAGGTAACCCCCTCTTTATACATATATGTGGTGGCGTGTTACTTGGATTGCTGGCACCAAATTAGTTTCGTGATTTTCTCCTTCTTAGATTGTAATATTTCACTGTAAATATTTTTTGACTTTAATCTCATTACAAGTTGGAAATGTGAAAGTTACAAAAATTATTAAAACTACATTTTAACGAGTTGATTATTTAATTGTTGCACACAAGTCGGCATTGAACATACAAGTTTATTACTTCAGCCTAACCACTTGCCTGTGTGGGTGTCTTAGTTAAGGGGCCCATTTATCGAACGTTGCCCGTTCTCGTGCAGTTGGATCGAATAAAACGGCAAACAACTAATTGCAATAACTAGTTACCCCACCCACCCGACACAAAATGACACAATTGCATGAAACTATAGCAATCATTATATTCACGGGTTGACCGTGGTGGGACATATTCCAATAAACATTTGCTTAATAATATATTCAATGTTTTTTTAATTATGACTATTGTTGATACAACTCTGCATTTAATTCCGACCGGTTAGTCTGGTGGTTTAGTGCGACGCCTTTTAGTCGAAAGGTTGCAGATACAAAACTGGTCGCTAGCTAGTCAGTTGTATCCTTGGGCAAGGCACTTAATGGAGATTGCCTCAACCGACCGGATTAATGGGTTCTACTTAATTAAAGGAACGTGTGAATCCTACACAACACATTGCAATAGCTCCCGTAACCCGACGATGGGCGCGAGGTGATCTGACGATTGCCCGTGTGTTAACCCCCTTGGTTTTCCCATTCACGGGGATAAACATGAATATCCAATCTTATCTTTGATCAATGTATATGGAGTTTAACATCATTGTAAACAGGAGAAGCCACACGAGTGTCACATATGCGGGAAGCGATTCGGGTTGCACGGGAATTTGAACAAACACATCCGAGCCGTCCATATGCTGGAGAAACCTCATCAGTGTGTTGAATGTGGGAAGTGTTTCGCTCATATCGGGGTATTGAAGCGTCATCTAAGGTGGGTTGGGTGGTTGTAGTGCCATGAGCATTTTTAGCTGTTTCACAGACATTTACCGATTCGTTTAAGTTGTTTAACCGATTCACTTATCCCCGAATTTGTAACACTGCGTTTCCCACCACCAAGTTAGAATAGAATAGAATATTCATGTTTATCCCCGTGAATGAAAAAACAAAGGTGGTTAGCACACGGACAATCGTCGGATCACCTCGTGCCCACCGTCGGGTTACCGGAGCTATTGCAGTGTGTTGTATATGATAGACACGTTCCTTCAATTTGGTAGAACCCATTAACCAGCTGGGTTCCCTAACCCTAACGTTCTCCGCATGATACTGCGCAATTTCTACTTTAAAACGAATCCCCCCTACAGAGACATCCACTTCTACGACAAGCGACCGGGCAGCAAGAAGTCCCCGGACGCCCCGAGCATCGATTTGCACGAGTCGCCCCACGAGCCCGAGCACCAGGTCAACCATCTCACTGTGCTACAAGCCATCGAAGCCATGCAGCAACAGGAACAGATCGTGCACACGCAGCAGCACGTGCATGACGTCACTATGACGTCCTCCCCACAGTTGATGACGTCATCGCCCCAACTGATGACGTCTTCGCCTCAGTTAATGCAGAAAAATCAATCATAAAATTTCCGCGAATAATCTTCTTTCGACGTTTGCACTTTGTGAATTGTGGTTTTATTTTAATGCTGTTGTGACGTAACGATGCTCTTTGTTCTTGTGTGACGGAATACCATTACGTCAGACTTATTACACGGAAATCGGGAAGTGTTCGCTTCGAATTCGTGTTGGAAGTCGAGTTTGAAACGTATACCCATGCATGTAACACTTCTAGCGTTCGCTTATAAGACCTGTAGTTTACGTCCAAAATTGTATTTGTAAAACCACAGCAGGATACAACCGCTTGCAACTACGTCCAATTTACAACTCAAAAAAGGCTATACAGTTTAACACACGTTCGTACGATCAAAATGCGCAAACACGTGATACCACTGATTAGTTTACGTTAAAAAGAAAGCAAGGCGCTCTCTAATAATCAGAGGCACAACGAAGGAATTACACTGTTACATGCACACCTTTTGTGGTGTACATTGTTTTAATACTGCGGCATAAACCTACCAAACCACTGGGTTTAACATCTTGCCAACATTATTCACGACCCATGTTTAATAACCTCAGTGGTGGAAGGTTCGATATTCACGCTGACCACTTTATTCGTTTTCTTGTTATTGAGGAAACTATATAATGGACGCTGCCTCAATTCTGTTGATTTCAAAGCTTGAATCACCTCTAAGAAATCTTTCTGTCATAGCTGCGGTACCCGACGACTGTTGGCACTCTGGTTTTAACCAACGAATTAAAAAATCTGGTTTAACCGACGAAGTGAAATAAGAGTTAAAGAATATGTTAATCGTAAGATGACGCTAGAGAGTTAAGTTGCAATACAATAATCCTGAAAGAAACGATTTTGTGGGGCTGAATGGTTAACGTGGCCGATTCATACACTGACTTCTATATACAAAAATTGTCCTGGTGATGAGCCTATCTTGGGTTCGAAACCTAACCGGGTAAAAAAAACGGCGTGTGGCCGAGCGGTTAACGCGACTTTTGGTATGCAGCATGTCATACAGGAACCAAGCAAGTAAAGACACGGGTTCGAAACTTGTCCAGGTAAAATAATAATCTTCACAGCTTTAAGAAAGTACTTATACTCCTCTTATGTGGGACCACGAGGTATAACATAGGTGTTCGCCGGGTTCGGGCGCAAATTGAAATACTTCAGTTCTTACATTGCGTTGTGGAAGCAATGGTACAACACGCGCCAAGACAAGTATTATAAACCTTTCTTCGTGCGTGCTTTCTTTAAAACAAATTAAAACAGAAACATTTCTAATAGATGAGTGAAACTAAATGAATTATTAGTTATTGTTTTACCAACAGTCGAAAATATTAATTATTGTTTAAGCCCCCAAATGCCCACAGAAGAGTTGGTTGGTCATTTATATCCTGGTGGGTGGGAATCAGTATTGAAGGATTTATCCACGTATCCATACCCGGGCGCATAATTCGACCGTCAACGTAGGGTAATAACATTTAATATTTTAGAAACTGTCTTCATAAAAAACATCTACGACTTAAAATAAACATTATATGTCTATCTGAGCCACTATAGAGCGCTATACCATGTCAAAGCGCCACATCAGTGACGATTATGCTACGTATCACCATGTGGGAACAATACCAACATGGCCGCCATGTTCGACCCAATGAGATCTTTCCTAATGAGTCGGATATTTCGCCAACACCAGGTGTCAGACGTCACGTTATTCTTACTACCTCCTATCCGTTTTAACGGGGAAGATAGAAATCGAATATTTGTGGTCACGGGTCATTACGAAAGGTCGAAAACGTGGAATGCGACACTTAGCGGGGAAACCGCACAGAATCAACTCAAACTCGACCTTAAGACGTTTCACGCCTTTTGCCTCTGTTATTTTTAAGTCTCGTAATGTGATCGGGAATTATAATATGATCGGGATTAAAAAATAGTAATGATTAGCATATATTTGACAAATAACATAAATATATGGGGCACTTATCAGGGTTGGTTTGTCTACAAATATATATGATCGGATCTTTGGAAATGTAGCGCGGTTATTACGCGTCCGTAGAGGTGTGAAATAACATTGTTGTCCAACAAAGCAATTGTTATGAAACAATGTCTATTGTTTTAAAAGTGTCACATGACTCATCGGCATACAATTGTGTCAATCGTCGTTCGAGAAACGTAAATGTTGGTTTAACACCTTCGGACGATATCGGATGTCTCTGGAGCGCCACCTGCCGATTCTTATCAAATGCATTGAAGCGTAAAAAACAATGACGTCATTAAATTCTTAATCTTTCCAAACACCTGTTCATCTGCGCCTTTCTAAATTAGCGGACTTTATATGTTCACGAACCACCCTTGATAAGCGCGTTTAATACAGAACCACCAATAATAATGTACGGTACGGGTGGCTCGCTGTTGGAGGTTGTAGCTGTATAACGATTCGATGTCAGTGTTCCCAGCTGAGCTGATATTGTGTCTGGAAACACTGGAACTGATAGCACAGCTGGTCGCCTCATAATGCACACAGCGATTTTACGCAAAGCACTTAACGGATGGTGCCGAACGCAGAAAAAGATTTATCGATTGCACTAAAATGGGAGTATCGTCATAACGACTGTCGTTTTTCCGTGTTTCGAATTATTAGCAAGGTCCTGCTTCGTGCTTTCATCGTGGAACCAAAAAATAAACTAAACGTAACCCAGCGCACTACAATAGCTCCGGTAACCCGATGGTGGGCGCGAGGTAATCTGACAATTGCCCGTGTGTTAACCTCCTGAGTATTCCCATTAACGGGGTAAACATGAATATCCTGTTTAAACACAAAAATATTATTATATCAAAAGTTCTATTTCTATTGGAACAATCGAAGTCGTTTCATTTTGTGTGTTATTTGCTGATAAGAATTTTTTTTAAAAACATGAATATCCTGTTACACAAAAAATGACTTCGATTGTAATTTTTTTAGGGAAAGAAATATTTTTATGACGTAAAACTAAAAAAATGGCCACGTGATAAACAGTTCTCACAGTTCCGGAGTTCGGGTTTACACGAATCGATGGTTTTGCTGTCGTGACGTCATGTCCAATGTGACGTAACATACAACAGTGTCACGTCGACAAGGTTATTAGTGACAACATAATGGTGGGAAATGTACACGTCATTGGGGAATTCCCGGGCAAACGAGGTTGACTTTTTATTAATATTGATTTCGCGGTTAAGGGAATTCCCCGGAATGTGCTGTCATTTAAGACGTGTGTCCAAATTAATCGAGATTTTCCGCAAAGACGCGAAGAGTCAAAATATCGGCGCCAACTTGGAAATCGAACACGACGCTCAAGAAATAATCTTACATTGTGTCGTAATGACGGAAACAAGTGTGGCGTCACAAGAGATATTGTTCTGCTGCGTTCACACGAATGGACGCAGACATCGACTGAATGGATCGGATGTTCCGCGGGAATCGGACGCCACAGTCGCGGCAGACTTGTTGTGATGATGTCGACACAAATAATGAGCTTTAATATGCGAACGGATATTTTGGTTCAAGATCGGCGTGGGAGCATTTTAACTGCTTTTCCATTTTCCTGTAAACAGTAAATTCCGAAAATTCTAAAAAGCAGACTCTGTATAATTAAGTCATTTTTCTACATGCGCAACGAATTCAAATAACATTAACTTTTTAACGCTGTAATTTTTTTATAAAAATTTATATTTTATTTTTGTATGTAAATATACTTTTATAGCAATAAAAAAATAGATGAACAAAATATATTTGAATATTTTCTTTTCATTGGACAGATTAGTAAAAATTACTTCAATTCAACACTTGTTTTCCGTGCAAATATACAAATCAAGACAGAAAAAAATTAGACTAAAAATAAAAAAATAAATTCTATTTTTATTACTCCTTTAGTATTTAATTTGATGAATAGAATAAACGGAGTAAAATAAACTGTACAAGAACGAAGTTGTTTATTTAATGAAAAGTTTAAAATAAAGTCCCTGGATTTGTTCCAACAAAAGAAAACAAGAAAAATAAATTTTCCACCGCGATTTCCGGCCCAAAATGGCGACCTAACCGCCACACTGATTGGACAGTTCGTGTGTCTATTATTGCGTAACAAAGGACGCGAAGATTCCGGCAGTTTGCTGTCGGATGCGGTGGGAACGCGATACGTCGACTTTGCGCCGCCGGAAGAGGTCAGGGGTCATGTAATGTGACCCAGGGTCACGTGATACAAGCTTAACAACTTGCTTATCCCCAGTAAACATTGGCAGAGACTGGGGGTAATTTATAGGGGTAAGAGGGTAATTTATGAGCTCCCAATTCACCTAAGTCTAAATTTGAGGATTGCTGGCAACATCTTGAGAAATAGAAATTCTCAGACTTTTTTTCTTTCGTTCCAACATAATTGGGTTTGTTGCACATATTTGTTGACTTGCTTAACATATCGCTTTTGCCCTAACGTAATAATACTCACTGAAGTCATATTCCTAATTTAAAGACAAGCTAACAGTGCAAACGCGATTCACTTGTACCTTGGGAAGAAATTATTTTCAGATCTTCGCGATTGGATGATTTCGTAGCTCTAAATAATTGAATTAAATTTTAGTTTCAATTGGGCAAAGATATTTTTCTTTATATTCCAACATTCTAATCTTGTAGATGTCTACTTGGTAGGCAAGAGGTGTGACAAATAATTACCATGGCCCGAATATAAGTCAAGTATTAGTTGCTAAATAAAGCTGAAGTTTTTGCCTAAAATTATCTTTTAATATTGGTCGTTTATTTGTATTTAAACAATTTACTGTCGAGGTTTGGTTGATGTTAAAATATAAAGGAAAAACGTAAACATGTGTTTTATCAGAAGTATTTGTTAATAACTTTTGATTTGACCTAAGTAAACATTTGGGCAATTTATTTGGCGTTTATATGGTTTTGATGATGTCCATTCAATTAAATAAGTGGTGCACTTATCCAGATAGAAATACAATGGTGGCGCGCTTAACCAGACAAGCTTGGACAGGTCTTAATTACTTCACACTTGCTGTAATAGATGTTGGTCACCGCATCCGCTTCACGTTCCCAACAAAGAGAGCAATGGATCAAATTCTTTGCCTCCACTTTGTTAAACAAAGTGTCTTCGTTCTCTCGCAAGTAACACAATACCTCATTGTTACGTCACAAACTCTTAACAATTTAACGCGAGAGCTTCACACCTTGAAACAACGGAAATGAATTAATTTAGTTTCGAAATCGAAATTTCAAATTAAATTCAACTCCACCGGAATCATGGTATGAATGTTACGATTGATTTAGACAATAACATACACATTGCTAATAGTTTTACAGTTTGGTTTAATTGTGGCGCTGCTACACAGGTTATCCTGTATCGAATATACAGACTAGTTAAAACTATGGAGTATTATATTTCTTTAGGATATCATATCGTGTCGAAACTACGGGAAGCATTTTGAAAATATCGCGAATTATTAACCCGGACTCGATGAAGACTTAATATTTATCGACCTTTGCTGGCCTGGCTTCATTAGACGCAAGCATTTCCCGGTAACCAACTTTAAGATATACCTTGTCTGTTGTCGTGTTCACAGCAATAACATAAAGTTTAATCAGCAGAGACATCGTGTTGTACATTCGTCGGTACGATGAAACGTCACTGCTGGTTGGAATAAGATTTAGTCAGCGTACCGCCATCTTGAATTTACGAGCGGGATGAAAATCGTATGAAAATCGATTTGTGGGATCGTAAATTGTCGTCGAGATAGACAACAATACCTTGTTTCGTGGAGCTATATTTTGCACTCTTGTTAAAGCCTTGGGTAAACTAGACTAACTTCAAACATCCCGACATGATAATATTTTACACCATCAGATTTAAAACCTGTGTCAATAGATATATAAATCCTACATTTCTTTTCCAATCAGTTTTAATATTAAACCATATATTTTCATTGGTCTGGCTATTAAAAATACTCAATCCAATCCGTTGATAGCTTTTTGACTCATCTTATATAATGTAATATTAAATGAAACACATGCGAGTTTTAGCATGTTTGACTAGTTGGCGTACAGCTCAAAATATCGTGTACAAATATATATATATAATCGTCTTTTGGAAATATGGCGCAGATGGACAGATGGTTGGCAAAGTTAATTTGTGGGGAAATGTATATCACCATGCTTTAAAAATATGACACAGCTGGACAGGTGGCGCGCTTAGAAAGGTTGATTGGTGTGGAAATGTGTATGGTGGGGACTTTGGACATAAAGCACTTTGCCGTGTTTAAACATTACCAAGTCAAGCTTGAGTTGTATTTATAACCTAAAGAGAAAATCAACCATCCGCACACCTACTGGCCTGCTATACCAACATGACGTCATACATATGACGTCATATATCTGTAATCCTAACTAATCGTTTCAAAAGTTTATTTGGAGAAAGGTTAAAACAAGCAATTTGATCAACGTTCAAACAAAATTATAACAACATCGACTTAATTTGCTAAACTTTCAAATGTGTTTGTAAGAGTTGGAAATGAATTCAATTAACCTGTTCACGTGTAAAGCCATGACACAGCGCATAAATATTTGTTTAATACTGCCTTGTAACGCTATTGGGGCATGAGAAACACAAAAACATTCCATAAAAGGAAGTATCACGGACGTTTAACGTATTTGCCTCTCCGATATATTCCAACCCTTTGATCTATGTTGTTTTTAATCATCGATTTTAAATATTTAAAATGATATTATTTCGACTGTTTTTTTTATATATGTGTCTTCTAATTAAAAACGATGTGGCGCAATTCGTCAGGTGGAGCGCTTATTCAGTACTTACTGATCAGAGTTGATTTTAAGGACTCAAAATCTCCCATATATTTATAGGACTAACTTGAACCAACAACGTGTGAGGTCGATGTAACGAAATCACCCAATAATGATCTCAGATAACAACCTCAATTAGGTTTCGGATCAAACAACGATTCGACTCCATGATATCCACGGTTCGAGCCACCGAGGCGTGAAAGCGGCAGTTTCGACACTAAACTCGCATCACAATCTAAGCTTTTGAAGAGCGGTACATTGTAGTTGACATTGCTACCATAAAACCAGTCAAAACCGGTCTGTTCCGGTTCTCACGCGCCAAGTATCGCCTGCTAACCCTACATTATCAGATTTCTACGACATCTTGATAAGTATTCAAGAAAGAAAATGTTTGGTTCGGATTTAAAGAATTTTTCCCGAGACACTAGTGACGACTAGAGTAATGTACATCAATACATGCGTTGCTTATAATGCCTTTCAACAATTTTTGACAAGTCAATATCACACTTTAAGCTATTTACGGATTCCAGTTCATAATGACGTTATGTTCCGCATAATTTCAACAGAAGTTACATGGAAATTGCTGTCACATACGTCATCAATAGGTCAATGTTACGTCATCATTCCCACACAACGTCATCCCTCGAGTCTTGTAAAGCGATTTGACGTCACGAGAGAATACATACGTCACAAAATGATGGGAAGTTTCAATGACGTTATTAATTATTCAAAATGAGAAAGTGGACGGAACAAACAAAGCTAGCATTCCCCATAAATGTTGATTTAAAAATAATTGACTTTAATGGGAGTTTATCCTGAAATTTACGACACAAATTTAAAGATTTGTACACAAACTCGATATAACATTTCTATAATAATGGATGGTCCGTCGGTGATCGAAACATCGGGTCATTACAGAATATATGTTTGTTAATAATAAATGAATAAATATTTTTATATTTGAATAATATTGGGTGTAGGAACAAGGTCTATTCACAATACGCTTATATGAAGATTGTTGAAAAAACGAAGGATCAAACTTGGCTGGAACTGGTTGATTCGATTGTTTGTTTGGGATGGTCATCATTTTATAGGGCTTATACCCAGTGATGAAATTCAAAATTTCAAGAACAGGTTCTCTTTTGTATCGTACTTACTAACAACAGGTTCCCTAAAAGGTCTAATAATGCCTCTAAAAAAGCAAGAATCGGATCGGTGATTATCCCGACGTTCCAAGACCGGGTTCGACCGAACCCATGCGAACCTCTTGAATCCCATCACTGGTTATATGACATTGGTGGTTTTAGTGTTATATTGTTACCTAGAAGGTTTTAAATATATTCACAGTCGGTCATGTTTTATACCGACAAGCTGTGGGTGGGTCGGTTACAAAACATATATGTTCATGTGTCGGTTCGTTGGTGTGAAATGACGTTTATTGTCTGGGTATCAACACAGTCCATATCTCAAGGCATTTTTACACTTTACTAACAGTTTAACACGCCTTTAACATATATTGTCCACTGAAATACTACGAAATGACATCGTCTAAGTGAAGCATTAATACAGCCACGAACTGACATCGTTAGGTTGCCGGATCCGATTCCGAAGTAGATTGCTGAGATAATTGCTTCGATTTAAAGTGTTTACCTTTCTTGCCATCCGAATTCTGCTTAGCGTGTATCGTCCTCCAACAGCAGCAGATTTGTTGGAACCGGTGGCCGCTTCGATGGAACTTTCCCACGTGAGTAAGCCAGCTAAGCGGTGCCGAGTTACGATGCCAGGTGCGGCTTGTATGGTGTGAGCGAGCGACGTTGCTAAACAATCTGCTTTGTCGTCCTTTGTCCACGCGGCGAGTTTATTCACGTAAAGATAACATTCTTTGAGCAGCTCATTAACGATCGGTCGGAAATGCAGAGCAGAACAAACTACAACAGTCGCTGAGTGCTTTAATGGATTCTTAACAAGTCTGAGATTAAACAAGAGATTCTTATATAAACATGAAACACATTGAATTAGTTCACAGCTAACTAAACTCGATTATAACGACAAGAATCTTAATCGAAACTGCGATTTAAATTACCCGAGAGTCAAATTAGCATATTTTGGTAAACACCCAAACTTTCAGAAGTTAAAATATCCAAGATTTCAGTCTAAATGTTAATTTTATAATAATATTAAAAATCACAAAACTGATGAAATACCAAACTAAATACATTTTCTCCACTAAAAACCAATTCATATTGTCCAAACAAAATCTTTTCAAAATCGACACAAAAATAATTGTTTGTATACCATCTACTTAATTTCAAGCCGAATAATTTCCCGGAACGTGATTGGGTTAAATTAAACCAACATTTTCACGGATGAGTGATTGCAGACGACAGTAAACACGCCAGGTGTCACGTGACGTGGTGGTTATTGGAGAGACATGGTAAACAACGTTGCCTCGTTAGAATGACGCAACCGGAGAAGATAAACTTGAAAATTATTTCAAATATGTCGGCGACGAACCATCCGATATCATCTGGTTGGATGACCTCCTTTCTATGAGTCTCGATAGGATATGACGTTTGCATATTTTTATAATTGTCAAATAATATGATAATAGTCCTACATTGTAAGGCGTAATATTGGGGTTAACCTTTCCAAACTCTGACCACTGATCTACCGAGGCTGAGGGCGAACGTTGTGAGACGATCCACCAATGTTGGACGAATGTCGGTTGATGCGTCATCGTCCACAGAAATCAACATCGATTGTGGCCGAATGGTTAACACCACCGAATCATGTAAAAACAAACATAGCAGTGAGACCCAGTGGTCATGGGATCGAAGTTAGACCATGTTAGAAAATGTCCCAATATAAATAGATCCCACCCGACAATTGAACCTATAGCGAGTCAGGTTCGTTCTACTTACCGAGTTGACTTATTTGCGCCAGGTGCACAAGCTATAAACCTTGCTACGACAGCTGTTAAAAATAATGGATTCGAAATTTGTTTAACGGAATTGAAAGGAAATCTCAGAACATTAACAATCCCGCCACAAAAGCCGTGGATGGTTGTAAATCTTTATAACCGGTATCAGTTTATACTCAATTTCATGAAGACCCATTTTCTGCGTCGATTCAAAGAATGATTTTTATATCTTATTCTTATTCCCATTCTTCGTATTTATATCCAACAATAACTGCTACCTTGGCTAGCTGTGGTGTCGATAAAATACTTCCAATGTAAATAACAAAGCCAATGTAAATATGAATGTGTTTGCAAGAACCAATCCAGTTATTGCAGCGGCATCACCGATCAGTTGCAAAATGTTTGCAAATTTATGTTTAGTTCTCAATGCCTTAGTTTGCACATAATAAAAGTTTTGTATGTAGATTTACGATGGCGTCCATATATTTTCTTAAATTGTTTTAATTTTTTATTTCAAGGCATGCTATAAGACTTTCGTTTTACTGTTTATCCCGCTATACATTTGCCATATTAAGTGGATGTTTTTTTAATTATTGTTTTTAAATCAGTTACATTAAAATAACTTAAGGTACGGAAGAGGCTTAAAAAACATTGGTTATATCGGGAAGGTTGCTGGTTTGGTCCCTGTCATTTTTTGGTGGAAGGGATTCCTTAAAACTCGGCTTAAAATAAATTAAAGTGTATGTTTTTATAGGAAACGCTTGCATATGGTGTCAAATTGTAATTGACACATCGTAGGAAAACATTTAGTTGAATAAAATAAATGATATTTTCACGTGCGACCGTCCTCCGATGTTTGGTCACCCTTCACCACGGGTCACGTGACGAGACTGATCTGCTACCGGATTTCGGGGGCGGACTTTGAAAATGCGATGACACAAACGCATTAAGTAGACAGGATTAAATATCGAACCGTCAACATGAGACAAGGGTCGCTGACGATCAGAATCAAACCGAATTGGGGCGAATATAGACACAACATAAGGTTTCCGCAACAAATAAATGATTTTGAAGTTTGGAGGATTGTTTGTGTGTAAGGGAGGCGACGCTAGGCTGGGTGAGTTTGATTGACAGCTTGAACGTGAAAACATAAATATCAACTTGGGATGGTTGTCGGGGTGCTACGTGACCAATAACCTGTGTTGGGCTTCTTGCAGAATATAAAGACAAAAACAACACGAGCTGCAATAGCTGTGGCAACATTGCTGTCGGACAATGAGCACGGGGCATACTGCTTTAAGGGAGCTTTAACATTCCACATGCTTTCCCAGTACCAAGTAGTCTTCATCGAGTTATACGTGACATTACCCTCACACAGTTTTTAATCATTTAGATTGTATTAAATTTTTAGTAATTAAGTTAATTTTTCAGTGTATGGAATTTTTAATATATTTTTAGTACTGACACCCAACCTAAAATGCCAGACGCACCATACCGGTATGATATACAACTACCATCGCTTCATATCCTATCAATCGCGCCATATGTATTGACAACTGTGCGATAATATTTATATGATGACGTCATGACGTGAGTTGTTGACAGGCGAAGATAAAAGGAAGACGAATCGAAATTATCTTCCGTCTTTGATCAATCCTCACGTTGACAGTTGACTTTGATTCCTGATTAGGGACAAGTCGACAAACTTCCAAGATTATCAAAACGCGGCCGAACAGATTTGATTACAAAGCCATGCTGATACGAAATGCAATCTAACTTGGTGTTAAAATGATCACGAAACTTTATACCGCCTGTATATCAGTGGTACCTGCATATTAGCGCCACCCGTTTGTAAGCGCCACATAAATATGACCTTTATCACTATTTTTGGTACACCTGGCTATCAAATTCGTTTGGCCACACACCCCAAAACCGAAAATCGTGTTTAATTTTTAGTTACAAAGCTTGGTTGCTATTATTACCATAGCAACAAACGATTTGTTTTAAGTTTTTAAAACTAAAAATATTTCACTTTTAAAATTACATTAGGAATTCGAATTCATAATTTTTGTGTAATGAACATATTCAAACAATGGGTTTTCCGTCGCAATTTGATGTCGATTCCGTACGGAACGCTGTACCATCAGCAATGCGTGGTGGTTGTATATTGGGCTTTCTTCTTGTTTCTCTCGGTTCTCAGTTGGCGGGCGGTGATTCGAGAAGTCGTCGTTCACTCATTGCGAGGTGGGCTGTGGTACAAATGATTTATTACTGAACTTGGATAATATTTCTATGTCCCTTGTATAATGTGCTTATTATGTAGACCATCATTCGTATCATTAACTTGTAGAGTTAACATTTTTAAAGTTATGATTAAATTGTTTATTTTATAATAAATTAAGCTAAAATATTGTTTATTTACGTTCCGTTTTTGTATAATTTTTGCCAAAAATAATGCAACAAGTAGAAATGGTTGTTATTAATCAGCAGCTTAAGGGCGGTACCAGCAGTAAACGTTTTTTTGCTTTTAAGTTGGATTTAGTTTAATTTGTTTGTTTATTGCGTGTTGTCAGTGCCCTTGTATTTGTTTTAGTCACATTAAAGGCCAAGTTAATCAACGTACAGGAGTTACAAAGCTTTGATTAGCGCTTAGCTCGCCTGATGTTGGTTAGCTTATTGATAAGACGTGTGAAATATTATCGACGCCTCGAACCAATATTCGGCGGGCTTCGGGTTTGTTTGAAGTCGGCGGATCGGAGTCGCGAGTCCCGATCTTTTGATGATTATCGCAGCGCCAGGATAAATAGAGAGCTCGGGTCACAAGAAGCATCAGTTGTGATTCTCACTCCAACGAGAAACAACCAGTTTAAACGCAGCATCGGTTTAACTTGTGAGAAGCAGATGAATATAATCAGCATTTAAGCTTAATAGGAATTAGTGAGGTGGCCATTATTACAACTCTATATCAAACATGGCGTAAAGTAACGATAATACCGCACTAGGCAAAGACACAGAGTATACTACTTAATTCCAGTGCGTTCTTAAATAGTGCAGATTAGGATCGCTATAGCTCGGAAAGTAATTTTCTTTCAAGGGTGTACATATTACAAGTACAATTTAATTCGAAATTAATTTAGTGTTTTTTTAACTTCAAGTAAAATTTAGATCATTTAATTCAAACAATATTTTATTAAACGCTTTCCCAAGTTTTGAGTAATTTTTATCAGGCAAGTTTAAAATAGTACAGCAGTCTGAGCTACTGATGGTGCATTAGTTTGGCATTAATTTCGACCTTCAATTTAAAATAGAATTGTAGTGTTCTTGGAATCAATCACCAGAACAAATCTAGTTTAGTTGAGCTGACTAAACGTTTAAACTTATTTAGTATTAGACACCTTGGAATTTCAACAGAGAGAAATTAATTCAATAGTTTGAGGTTTCCTGAAAAAATATAAGAGAGTTTCTAACAAAAATTTAGCACATTTTTTTTAAGTCACCGAGTCTATTTTGAATATTTACAACCAAAAATCCGCCAAGAAACCGTCGCATCCATATTGCGCGAAGCGCCATTTTTCATAAGTTTGCTCATTCCGTTTTGAAAGCCTTTCTCTAATTAGTCCTTAAACATTTCTGAAATTTAAAAGATTACTGCTGTTATTTCTGTTGTATTTTTATAGTCTTTATTTCAAATTAAATATATTTTTCGTCGATTTTATGAAAATTCATTTATTATTTCGTAAAAAACTAGACTGGAAAATTTAAAATGTCCATGTTTAATAACCAAGTTTTTCACGAATTTAGAAATTTAATTCATTTTATTCATAGAGACTGTGGTATATATGTAATTTCGTGGTTTCAGTGTTACTACGTTATAACCGTTGTCGGGTTAATTAAAGTATTTTCGTTGCCAGTTGATCAAAGTTTAATCATTTTTTTTCATGTTTAGATTGCTCAGTGATAAAGTGTGGAAGGATTGTTGCTTGTTGATATCAAACACGAGATTTCTCGGATTCGCTGAAGAAGGCGGTTGCCGGGAGAAGCAAGGAAACGAAATTGGTTATATTGACTCCTGTTACCGCCTACCTGTTCATATCGACATACGATGACTGTGGACTCTTGTACAGAATATAAAACAAGCCACGTTAAACAAGCAGTGATGAGCAGCCAAGCCGACGCCATTTTGTGGAAATCATCGGGACCGATTCGACATAGACAGCGGGAATCAAGGTCGCCAATCCCGGCCAAACCTTACCAACGCCCAGTGGTTAGAAACGAGATGTCGGCGATAGAATGCATGAGGAACGCAGTTGAACAAATGCACGAAAAAGTTTCAAGCTTCCGCACCTAAAGCACCAACCGCGCCAGGTAAGAACGATTTATAATCGAATAAAGAATTCGCATTTTACTGACGCTGGAATACAGATTGGATGACAATAATAATTTTATTTCGTCCGGTTATGTTGATTGTTTATTTATGTAAATGTCTGTTTAACTATTAACTTTGTGGTTCGACGTTCTCAAAACATCGACGACGTAACATTGAAACGTCACAGAATTAATTTTTATTTTTTCCTTTTAGCGTCGAACGACACCTACGTAGACGTGACGTCACTTCCCTCTCCAGCCCCGTTTGTGGGGGGGTCGTTCCTACAAAGTTGGTCCCCGAAATCACCGACTGGAGATGAACGCTCTACGTCACCACTCTCGTCCGAGGGAAACCCCCCGATGACGTCAAGTGACGAAAGCAGAGAGAAAGCGGCGATGCTGGACGAAATGGAAGATTATTCGAAGGAATCGAAGACCAACGTGAAGCCGCCGTATTCGTACATCGCGCTTATAACAATGGCCATTCTACAGTCGCCTGACAAGAAGTTGACGTTGAGCGGAATCTGTGACTTCATAATGAACCGCTTTCCTTATTACAAAGAGAAGTTCCCTGCGTGGCAGAACTCGATTCGACACAACCTCTCGCTCAACGACTGCTTCGTGAAAATCGCGCGTGAACCCGGCAACCCGGGCAAAGGGAATTACTGGGCGATGGACCCAGAGGCGGAAGATATGTTCGATAATGGGTCCTTCCTTCGACGACGAAAGAGGTTCAAACGGCCCCAGAGAGATCCGTTCCGAGATATGAATGCAGCGAACCCCTATGGTCGGCCATACGGACTACAACAAGCAGCGATCATGGCGATGAATCCATACGCATACATGAACCCCCTACCAGCACATGTACCACTGCTACCAGCGCATGAACTGAGCAACAGACAAGCTGCGTTCTTGGCGTTCGGCTCATCGAGATTAGCGCACAACAACCTCTTTCCCCAATCCTTCCCGTGCAATCCAACGATCAACACAGAAGCGAGGATCCAAGCAACCAACTTTGCCAATGCGCTGCAATCGGTCAGGGAATCCAGCCAAGCGAAGAAACTTCCACGCAATTCTCCTTTCTCCATCGAATCATTGATCGGGAAGTCCGCAACATCCGGAAGATCCCCGCCTCCCTCACCCTCCTCCGAAATCCCGGTTTCTCCTCTGGGGAAGTCCAAGGATCTTCCAAGATTTGGTCCTTGCGTCACTTCCACCCCCAAATACTCCGGGGATCAAAAACTGTTTCACCCGGAGTCAGGAAATCCCAAAGAAGCGCGCGAAACTAACTTCGCATCGTCGCGAAGTTCAGCGTCTCCGACCGAGTCACTGTCCCCTCCTCTGCCGACCTCGCAGCCTCATTTCCCGGTCATGAGCAACCCGATGAACCCGATGCTTTCATACAACATGGCGCTCAACTCACGCATGTACCCACAAAGCCATGGTTACTTACCAAACCCCTCAATCAGCCAATCTGCTCAGCAGTTAAATGCGCTCTCAGCGGCAGGTTTACTTCCGCCATTAGCTGGATGGTCATGTTTCGGTAGAACTTGAAAAAAATTCAAATTTTATTTCTTTGAAAGATGACAGTAAAACAATAAGATTTTTTTAAATTTCCATAAAAGATCCATGTGTGTCTGTAATTTATTTCTAACTTATTTTCACGATGCATCAAATTAAATCTCTCAATTTTGCAAATTCTTCAATCACCGTACTTTTTCCCTCTCAGCGAAGCACTAAACTCCTATAAAACTGAAATTTCTTCACTGCCATGTTCCGCTGAGATTACGTCGGTTATATGCAGTATCCATTCCGCAATGTCAACCTACACTGTCTATACACAATACTTGTGCATGGCGTCTTGTTGTTTTTTCCCGTTTCCATGTGTTTTGTTCCTTGAAATAATACAAAATGTTCAAATGCCAAATTTGGTTGTTTTTGTGTTTTCTCTTTAAGCTGTGGGTTTGGCGAAAGGCTAAATAATAAGCATCTAAGGATCGTAGATCTTGAGCTATCAATTTTGCTGGTGATTGTTGCACATATATAGACAGGGGCCTTTGACCATTTTTTTTTACCGAGCTAAGTTTCGGACCCGGGCCGTTTTTGTATAGGAGTAGGTATATGTATCGGTCGCGTTAACCATTTGGCCACACGACCGTACTTTAACCCTAGACGTAGGACGCGTACGTCAAAACAAGCTTGGCCAGACTGTCCACCAAGCGTTAAGTTTAATAGCAGCTTTGTATCTGAATAGTGTTTCCCCCATAATTTCAAAACGTCACGGATTCCGCTACTCGTTGTAACGCTAGCCGGAACACGCAAACCGGTACACGCTTTGTACAATTTTCAACTGCTATATGCACATTACTGGGCGTTTCTAGTAACTGCTGAAAAATGTGACATTTAATGGATCGTTTAATCGTCAATGTCAATCCTGGCAAATATGCTGTTTACCCACTAACTGTTATAATCCAGGCAACTATAAGCAGAGGGAACGCATATATATATATGGATTCGATTGTGCTTCACATTAGCGTCGAAATTACGACTACAGGAATTTAAACCGAGCAAATACGCAGTGAAAATTTATTTAGCAATAAACTTCGCCCGACCGTAAACGAAGCTGTAATTTCCGAAGCTTTGAATAGTTTCTTTATATCATCGCTCCAAAATGCAGGTATTTCAAAGAGCGCAACACAATAGGCGTATAAACTTTCAAGTCAGTGTTATTAACATTTCGACTTGAATATGGATAGCTATTGTTCAGGTTTGGGTGAAAATTCTTTTCTAACAGAAGTTTGTTTGAATACGGTTATTCAAAGTCAATTTCACATTCTTTCCCGCTTAACAATCCACATCTGTGTATAATGAAGTATAAGCGGCAATATTCAATGCCTATAACAGTGAGGCCTTGTTACTGTTGTTTGGTTTTGTCGCTTGGCTCGTTAGGAATTTATCGCCTGGGATTTCCGATATTGACAGTTTACGCATAGGTATATTGAATTGTGTGCAAATATATTGGTTTGAGACATTTGGCGCGGATAGAAAGGTAATGTGCTTATCAAGGTTAATTTGTGCACAAGTATATATGATTGGGATTTTATAAATGTGGCGCAAATGGACAGGTGATGTGCTTATCAAGGTTGATTTGTGCACAAGTATATATTATTGGGATTTTATAAATGTGGCGCAGATGGACAGGTGATGTGGTTATCAAGCTTGATTTGTGCACAAGTACGTATGATTGGGATTTATGAATGTGGCACAGATAGACAGGTGATATGCTTATTAAGGTTGATTTGTGCACAAGTACGTATGATTGGGATTTATAAATGTGGCGCAGATAGACAGGTAATGTGCTTATTAAGGTTGATTTGTACACAAGTATGTATGATTGATACTTTATAAATGTGGCGCAGATGAACAGGTGGAGTGATTATCAATCATCCATTCATGTAAACGCCTGACCTATTATGCACAAAATGTGACGAATTTTAGTCACGTGACACAGCCTGGGAATATTTTACGCCCAAACAATGACGTTACGAATTCATTAACTGATGAACTCTCCGCTAATTATTACGAACAGTGGTGTTTATTAACTGACTAACGTTCACTTATCGTCTCATTATGTCGTACGATGACGTGTGCACACACGCTGTGATTTGAACCCACCACCATATGTATTGATAAGTCGGACTTGTGGCGCAAATACACAGGTGGTATCCTCAACTACAGCAAGTATGAATAAAGCTTAAGAATACTGTAGTTTACAAACCGTGTTATATGCTAACGGTGTTGTGTGCTTTTTATGATTTACAAGTTTTAGCTATTAGTCTACGGTTGCTGTTCTAGGTGTAAATAACGACCATGAACTAATCGTTGAAACTTGTAAGTTATAAAAACACATCACACAACCAAGCAATATAAAGCAGCTTATCGCAATTTGTTAAACTCTACCCACAACCGAGGAAACATGACAACTTCTACAATAGACACTTGTAAAGGTAGTTTTCCTATTTGTTTGAGGTCAATCGTCGAGTCTGATTTGCATTCAATCGAGGCGACTTACAGAACCGAGAGTTAAGACTCCCTGCACACAACCCACGATCAAAGATACGGAAGGAACTGTTGCTTTGAGCCACCGATAGATTAAAGTCAAACACGTTTGCTCAAACATAGACGGCTGTAAGTCTTATCATTTGTTGTACAACTACTTTACCTGTTGGCATTTGTTTGCTAAGCAATAAACACAAGCTTAAATAACGTTCATCGCGTATCAAAGGCGAAATATGTCGCTCTCCTTACTTTTGTGTCCACAAGGCAGTAAAATCGTATTCTGTAGCTGCGTAAATTGGTAGCTCTTTCAAAGCCATATATCAAATATACGGTACGATGAAGAATTTGTAATTTTATGGCTCATTCAGGCTCGTGTAAACTATGACGCACGTACCAACGTTTGAATTCCTACTGATTTACGTTATGTTGTTCCTAAAGTTATGTTAGTGATAAAGGATAAGATAATCGACTGAAATAATAACGATGGTAAATACAACTCGACGAAGTTGCATGCATAACAGTAGACACATTATGTAAGATATACTAGTTTTTCCATTAATTATATTTTACCTCATCACGATCTAATTGAAATACAATCTGTATGATAAATAACTGGTTTAATATACAAAACAAAAATTTGAATAGTATTAATCACTTCACTGTTTTTATGTTTTGTAATATAATTGGCTCTAGAATTAACGGCGTTTATTTGTAGACATGGCAACTAATTAATTTCTTGTTGGTGGACAGCAACTGTAACACGAGAATGTATATACATTTCAAAAGATGGAAAACTAAAAAATCGGATTTTCTTTTCGGAAAATGGAAAACAAAATCGAAAACTAGATTGATACAAAATAAATTCGGCAGTAGTTTTAAGTCGCCAAATTAAAGAATAATTTGGATTCATAACAAGAGCGATTTCTAAATCAACGTAACCAAATTAAACCAAAAAACGAAATGGAACCTTTGTTCAAATTGATGAGCGGTGACGGATTTTATTTCCGTATTATTCGATGGCGTATAAATAATGTAGTATTTAGGCATAATGTATTTATGTTTTACATTATATGCGCTGTTGTGTTAGTAAGTCTTTATTACGAACATTCCGCTCACCCAATAACGCAGTGTGAATTGTATACCGTAACCAAGAGTTTTTGTCCCATCGTGGGTCTGGGTTGATAAACGTTGACGAATTAACCATTTCCCACCGACGCGGAAAGATGTTCATTTCCAGCCAAAGTGATTTTGTGTAAAACGATTCTGTGATTCTGCCAGGTGCTGAATCGAGTTGGCACCTGGGCAAGCAGCTCTACTGTTGACTTGGACAATTTATCTGCGCTGTGTAAACAGATAGAGGTGTCTTTTACGTTTGGAAAATGATCCGAGAGCACCCATTAAAATTCGTGGGTAAACTATTTGGGTTTTCTCGAAAGAACGTTGAAACGTCAACCAAACCTCAAGTAGCTTTTAGGACGATTTTATTTGACAGGTGTGACTATTTATGGTTGATTTGTCTACAAACATACGTTTTAGCGGATTCAATTTTAAATAATTACCTAATGGGGCCTGGTGACACAATGGCGTATATGACGTTATAGGCTAAGCACTAAATAGCTCTATATACGATGATCAACCGGGACCTTTATACAAATAACAACGCGTGTTTTATATTAGTTGTTTACCGTGGAACAAACTATACCCGTAAAAACCAACCCCCATAAGTATACAAGAGTGTTATCGTCCAACCCATATAAGTATACTAGGGTTTGTTTATCGGGTGTGATATTATTACTTCGTATTTTCAATCTAATATGCCTTAGTATTTACAGCTTCTACCACTGAGCGTCAGTCAAGAATAAAACTTCACGCATGATAGAGTGCAGTGGGAAATTGTAATTGAACTCCGTTGTTGTTGTGGTATTGTAAAATAACTTATTTGTAAGAGACACACTCTCTCTCTGGTTAAACGACATCCATTAGACATGTACACATTGCTATGTAGCCAATCTAGACAACAACGACGTTATTTAATTTAGATTGTTCGCTTAAAAATAAGTG
This sequence comes from Ciona savignyi, assembly GCA_000149265.1. Taxonomy (NCBI): domain Eukaryota; kingdom Metazoa; phylum Chordata; class Ascidiacea; order Phlebobranchia; family Cionidae; genus Ciona; species Ciona savignyi. Next base: position 45,438 of record CH002721.1, read on the forward strand.
TAGTAGTGTAAAATACAAAGGTGTAAATAGGTATATGCGATTCGATTTTCATCAACCTTATTTAGGTTTTCCACACATCAACCAAAGAAATTTTGTATTGTTTGCATTTTTTTGCAAATTTCTTTACTACGGTATATTTGGTTTCCGACGTTTCCAGATAAAATTTAGACAACTTTCCAAGGTGTTAATGAAATATGGCGTGATGGTTTAGTGATTGATGACTTTTCAACATAGATATCTTATTTCTTTCAAAAAGTTCAGGGTTCAAGTAATTTCGTACACTGAATTCGGATCAAATTTCTTTGTTTTTTCTGCTGCTCTTTTGAAGTTCTAGGCAAATAATATGGCTGCTAATAGACTAGCCAACAAACAAAAACGGTCAAGGTATATGTTCTTTGCCTAGCTCATCTTAATATACATGGACTTTGTAGTTGAAATTTGTTTTCTGGGCGTGGTGTATTCAAAATGTTAGTTCTGTGCCAGTATGGTCTATAGATATGAGGATTGCTATCAGTTTTGATTGATTAGTGCCAGACTTTACATAGTACCTTTGTTTGATTGATTAAATGCCGATCTCACATCTAAACTACCATCTCTTTGAAAGCGTCCCACTTTTATTATATTGTATTTGCCATTCCATTTGCAAAACTTTTGTGAAATGAATATTAAAAATCGGAACGACAATTCAAGATAGATTCTTTAGAAATCTCAGTCAATATTTTTCTTGGTGATATTATCACTGTAAATGCCGGTCTAACACTGTCTACATTCATAATTCCCAATGGGTGGTAACGATATCAAAACCTTGTTTGAACTAAACTCACATTGAACATACATCTGATTCTTATTCTTCACTGTACTTGAAGTATTGAATATTCTACGTTTAAATTTGCCAGCAGTACCACTTAATATATAGTTATGATAATTAACTAACCCAAACTAACTCATTTGTGATGTCACAAATAAATAAATATTGTAATGTAACAAAGGGTTTTATTACACTTCATAAAATGTAATTGATTTATGCTATGTTTAAGTTTAATCATAAACACTATATAGTCGTCTGTACACTTGAGTGTATAGATTATGTATTTAATACAGATCATATGGAACCATTAAAGTAAGTTAGATTTTTTCTTAACTTCCCGGTGAATTGCGTTTTACCAAAACTTGAGTTATATTTAGAAGACTTAAACTGTTTTCGATTTGACCTGGCGTGTAAAATACTTGACTTGGGCTTCAAATACAATGATTACACCACAATTTGGTTTTCTATTGTATTGCAACACAACACAGTGGGAACTAGACATGGGGCAGTTAAACGCATTGAATAGCAGTTTAAATTGTTTGTTTTTTGTTTGTTTGAAAATTTCAGTAAAAATCGATTTTCTAGATATGATTTCAATTCAATGCACAGGGAGATGTAATAAAATGAAACATAATAAATGATAAATTGTAAAAATGATAAATATCAATACACAAATTAAATTAATGACTAAATAAGTTTATACGGGAATGGGAATAGGGGGTTGTAAGTTTGTTTGACCAAAGCTGAGTATTGCGATGGAATTTGTGGGTTTGGGAAAAATGCATTGTTTGTGCGAGAATACAAAAAGGGGTTCTTGGGCAAATGTGGGTGAGGAGGGTAAGGTGGGGTTAATGGACTGGGGTTCGAATCGGAGGACACAGATCGATTTCTGTGGTTTCCTGACTCCGGATGGAAAAGTTTTTGATCCCCGGAGTATTTGGGGGTGGAAGTGACGCAAGGACCAAATCTTGGAAGATCCTTGGACTTCCCCAGAGGAGAAACCGGGATTTCGGAGGAGGGTGAGGGAGGCGGGGATCTTCCTGATGTTGCGGACTTCCCGATCAATGATTCGATTGAGAAAGGAGAATTTCGTGGAAGTTTCTTCGCTTGGCTGGATTCCCTGACCGATTGCAACGCATTGGCAAAGTTGGTTGCTTGGATCCTCGCTTCGGTGTTAATCGTTGGATTGCACGGGAAGGATTGGGGAAAGAGGTTGTTGTGCGCTAATCTCGATGAGCCGAACGCCAAGAACGCAGCTTGTCTGTTGCTCAGTTCATGCGCTGGTAGCAGTGGTACATGTGCTGGTAGGGGGTTCATGTATGCGTATGGATTCATCGCCATGATTGCTGCTTGTTGTAGTCCGTATGGCCGACCGTAGGGGTTCGCTGCATTCATATCTCGGAACGGATCTCTCTGGGGCCGTTTGAACCTCTTTCTTCGTCGAAGGAAGGACCCATTATCGAACATATCTTCCGCCTCTGGGTCCATCGCCCAGTAATTCCCTTTGCCCGGGTTGCCGGGTTCACGCGCGATTTTCACGAAGCAGTCGTTGAGCGAGAGGTTGTGTCGAATCGAGTTCTGCCACGCAGGGAACTTCTCTTTGTAATAAGGGAAGCGGTTCATTATGAAGTCACAGATTCCGCTCAACGTCAACTTCTTGTCAGGCGACTGTAGAATGGCCATTGTTATCAGCGCGATGTACGAATACGGCGGCTTCACGTTGGTCTTCGATTCCTTCGAATAATCTTCCATTTCGTCCAACATCGCCGCTTTCTCTCTGCTTTCGTCACTTGAGGTCAATGGGGGGTTTCCCTCAGACGAAAGTGGTGACGTCGAGCGTTCATCTCCAGTCGGTGATTTCGGGGACCAACTTTGTGGGAACGACCCCCCCACAAACGGGGCTGGAGAGGGTAGAGACGTCACGTCTACGTAGGTGTCGTTTGACGCTGGAAGGAGAAAATAAAAATTAATTTTGTGACGTTTCAATGTTCCGTCGTCGATGTTTTGACAACTCCGAACACAAAGTTAATAGTTAAACAGACATTTACATAAATAAACAACCAATATAAGTGGACGAAATAAAAGTATTATTGTCATCTAATCTTGTATTCCAGCGTCAGTAAAATACGAATTCTTTATTCGATCATCAATCGTTCTAACCTGGCGCGGTTGGTGCTTTAGCTGCAGAAGCTTGAACTTTTTCGTGCATTTGTTTAACTGCGTTCCTCATGCATTCTATCGCCGACATCTCGTTTCTAACCACCGGGCGTTGGTAAGGTTTGGCCGGGATTGGCGACCTTGATTCCCGCTGTCTATGTCGAATCGGTCCCGATGATTTCCACAAAATGGCGTCGGCTTGGCTGCTCATCACTGCTTGTTTAACGTGGCTTGTTTTATATTCTGTACAAGAGTCCACAGTCATCGTATGTCGGTATGAACAGGTAGGCGGTAACAGGAGTCAATATAACCAATTTCGTTTCCTTGCTTCTCCCGGCAACCGCCTTCTTCAGCGAATCCGAGAAATCTCGTGTTTGATATCAACAAGCAACAATCCTTCCACACTTTATCACTGAGCAATCTAAACATGAAAAAAAATGATTAAACTTTGATCAACTGGCAACGAAAATACTTTAATTAGCCCGACAACGCTAATTACGCTAGTATTTATAATGTTGGCGAAGGAACATGGTAGATTACATATTTAACAAAATTAGAATCGAAATCTTTACAAATTACTTGAAGCATATAAGGTAGTTTCAGCCACGACAAAAAGTAGATCTCTAACTGTATATCTCTTAGTTTTATGGTATATATAGGGCGAATAAAACCGCCGTATCGCAACCTTTCAAACTCCGGAACTATTTCACTAAATAAATTTCCTTCAAACCAATTTTGTTTTTCCTACATAACGTGAGGCGTGATGTCCCTATTTTCGAAAACTTTTCCCACATCATGTATGGTATACATGGTCGGCTTGTAACTCGATATGAAAATATCCTGGCTACAGGACTTACTTAAGGGGACAAAAATGTCGTAAACGTTAGATTTAACGATGTGGGAAGCTGGTAAACAAAATACTTTCTGACACACTGTTTATGTGGTTGTCTCTGATATCAAAATTCAACTTATTTCATTTTCAGTCATTGAACTAGCAAAAACTGCTCGGACTCACAAGGCTAAGTACAAATGTGTGACATACAAGCTTGATGATTGGTTATTAAATTATCGTTTTAAACATTCGCTGCTGCATTGCTGTTTGTGTGCGGATTCATTTACAAACATCGAATGCCCTATTATATTATTCTTGTATTAAATCCTTTATATCGCGTGGTTTCTCTATCTTCGTTTTCTAAATTTTAACCCGTGACGATATAACACTACATGACGTCATGTCCGTGACGTGTAATAGTTGTAATTCTGGCCACCTCACTATAATTCTTATTAGGCTTAAATGCTGATTATATTCATCTGCTTCTCACAAGTTAAACCGATGCTGCGTTTAAACTGGTTGTTTCTCGTTGGAGTGAGAATCACAACTGATGCTTCTTGTGACCCGAGCTCTCTATTTATCCTGGCGCTGCGATAATCATCAAAAGATCGGGACTCGCGACTCCGATCTGCCGACTTCAAACAAACCCGAAGCCCGCCGAATATTGGTTCGAGGCGTCGATAATATTTCACACGTCTTATCAATAAGGTAACCAACATCAGGCGAGCTAAGCGCTAATCAAAGCTTTGTAACTTCAGATCTTTAATCGAATCCGGTGTTAATCCACACACCAAACACACTGGTTGCAAGCTGTTTGTTAAATAACATTTACTAATCCATTAGAAGTGTGATTTACATTATGTTTGTTCTTCGTTTCAAAGTAATTAATAATTACAATATTATATTTCAACATATAATAGAAAACCTGCATATACGCGCCACTCACGTGGTTTCACGTGAGAGATTACCCACAATAAAGTTAATATACAGACGGTTGACAAAACGTTATTTAGTAACATATCAAAACCAGTACAAGTCGCTTGCAAATCATTTAATGGGATGTCGTACAAAAATGTTGTCATAATATAATTCGAACTTTTGATAAATTCAGTAGTTTTAAAACGACCAAAGTTTTATATTAAAACCATTTTGGTGTTTTCCTGTTGGTGCTAGAAGTTGCAA
>CH002721.1:50516-118500 GCA_000149265.1 Ciona savignyi
ATCCAACAAAGTTGTAGATGCTTTGTCAACGTTTAGTTTAATGGAAATCTCGTTAAAATTGCAAGTAAGCAACCAGACTGCGGACGAGCGTGATTTTTGAAATCTGTTCCCATCAATAACCGCGTATATTAAGTGGAACGCTTCATGCTGTGGTTGGAGGCTGGTGAACTAATATCTTGGTTAGTTTACATCAAGTTAGATTGCATTTCGCATCAGCGTGACTTGGTAATCAAATCTGTTCGGCCGCGTTTTGATAATCTTGGAAGTTTGTCGACTTGTCCTTAATCAGGAATCAAAGTCAACTGTCAACGTGGAGATTGATCAAAGACGGAAGATAATTTCGATTCGTCTTCCTTTTATCTTCGGCTGTCAACAACTCACGTCATGACGTCATCATATAAATATTATCGCGCAGTTGTCAATACACAAGGCGCGGTTGATAGGAAATGAAACGATGGCAGTGGTATATCATACCGGTATGGTGCGTCTGGCATTTTATACAGATATATGAGTGTAGTTTCGGTTATACTTAAATATACTTTTTCGGTTATATAAATATATTTTATACAATTTATTTGATTAAAAGTGCTTCGTGTACAGCCTATACACGTTTAATTCGATGAAGGCAACCTGGATCTGTTAGACCAATACGATATGATTCATATAATAATGGTGCAACAGTAAGTAGCAACGCAGTATAAAGTGTTTTTTCTAACCCACCATAATCTGCCGGTGAATCGTGTTCAAACGTGACCTCTGGCCTTGATTACGTCACTTTATCTTGATAACTTTAAAGGGCGCCACTCTAAAACATTACCTTGGAATTGTGATGCGTGTTCCACGAGAAAGCAAAATTATCAGCACAACCCGTCACAGTTTTTGAGTCATTTTAGTATAAACTTTGGATTATCGTTGTCAACTATCTTTTGGATCAATTAAAGAGGAAGAAAATTGAAGCATTGAAGCGCGATATTGGGACAAGAAATGAAACTGACGCAAAGGCTTCTTTCGTGATGGCAATACTTAGATTGGAATGGTAATACTGGAAACTTACCTACAAACCTCACATTCAGGACCAGGGGTAACCGTTCCAACGGACTTTCGACGCAGCAGGACACAAATGACACTTCATACATCCATCTAGATCATGAAAGGCTGTAGTTGGATGATATCAACACATCAAGCATTCAACAAGACGTCGTTTTCCGTTCAAGATGAAAACATGTTTGTTGTATCTGAACGCAAAAGCACTAATGCAGCTGATCAAAGCCGATGACATGTTTTTAATTCCAAACGACCCAAAACGCATTGAGATTTAATGTTATGTCGTAACATTTATTCGCTCCATTTAAAAAGGAAGTAGTCTCCCAATATCAAAGCGATGGTGAAAAACAACCCGGTTTTAGCTGTTTCATGTTTAACGTTCGAAATCTCTAATTTCAAAACGTTTTGCGATGGCTAGTCAGGGCGTCCCAAAAAAATGACACCAATTAAGATGCAAATATCACAAAAAGTATGAACTCGAAATCAATGAAATTTAACAGGCATATGAGTTGACATAATTTATTTTAAAAAATATTGTCATTTACGCGTTGTCAACAGTACAACACACGTGCTTTTATTGAGTTTCTGGAATTCACAGGTTTTCAATGTGTGATTTTAAAATGGTGTTATGTTTTTGGGGACACCCTGTATAATACTAGTTGGAAACATTCCCCCTTCCATTTAACATGCATTAAAATCTTATATATAATTTATACACAATTCAATTTTAAACATGTATGCTCTGTCCACCCGTACCAACCAAGTTATTTATATAGTCATATTATTAGTGGTTTTTGAGCTGACGAAATTTCACCAAATTATAAAATAGAAATTTAAAAAAACATATAACCCTATTACCATAGAATACTAACTTACAGATAGAAGGGTAACGCTTTGTTTGTTTTTTTATGACGTCAGAAAGTGGTCACGCATGAGCACTTGTTTACTGAATTGCGATACCTCCTGCGGAATTGCTGGTTGTTTCAACTTTTTTAAACAAAAAAATACGTTTTTTAAGCAAAAAATGCCATCCCAGTGTCCCGTTCCTGGATGTAAGTGGCCGCGGAAGTTTGGCAAGAAAAAATAAGTTAGGTGCCCAATAATATTCACAGTATATCGACCAAACTTGGCAAAATCTAGCCAGGCTAAAGCTAATCGAATTGTTTTGACTAACTTTTTGCTTTCAATGAGAGATGCAGAAGCTAGCGATGATATTAAAGATATGCTGAAAAAAGAATCGTAAGTATGTCGGTACATTATATTATCAGGAACTATTTTTTGTCTAGGTAAATTTTTAGGTGTGATTTTCCTTCACATATATGCCTTAAACAGCCCAGCTTATAATGTAGTAGAAGCCTACAATGCAGTTCCTCTAAATACCCAGTATGGGCAGTGTGCAGGCAGCATGCGAAAGTTAGAGTTGGGGTCAGAGTTAGGGTAAGAGTTGGGGTCAGAGTTAGAATTAGGGTAAGAGTTTCAAGTGTGCCCATACACTGCCCACACTGGGTATTTAGAGTCACCCCTACAATGTAGTAAAATGGTAAGTCATGTGCAGAAAGATGTTAGTGTTATAAATTTATTATACATGTTTATAAAAGGCTGGAGTTTGTGAGACTCACTGGTATATCTGAGGATATCATTGGTACCTACCCGACTACCGGATATTATAATATAGATTTTAGAATTTCAAGTTGTCAGAGTATTTTTTTAATATTGTATATTAGACTATAGTGGTAAAGTTGAATATGCTGCATGATATTTTAATTGTTTAACGTAATCATAATTTGTTTTTTTAGACACATGGAAATTCTGTGAAAAAAAGTATCTTGGTTGCTGAGTTAAAGGGACTAAAGAAAGGCAATTTAATATAAGGTAGTGTAATACCTTAAGTTCTAATATTAAGAAACAACAGAAATATAAAGTTTTGACAGTTTATCATTTTTAAAATTTTATTATTTTTAAGCATTGTTAACATTTCAGAATAGTATTAGGCTAGGATGCACGTGTCATTGAGATATCATTTTGTGGCTGGTCCATTTCTTCTTCTGAACTTAATATAGGCAGTCCGCAGATTGTTACCATTCATTCTGTTTTTAGTAAGTCTGTACAGTGTACAATTTATTAGTTTGTTGCAATTCTATAAACTTGTTCTGTTAATAAAGGTTCACTCACTGCATATTACCAATGTAAGGGGAAATTGTATACAGACAGAATGCATGATGAGATCACCTAACTGCAAGATAATAGGTATCCTGGACATAACTAATGATGCGTTGGTTTATAACTGATTTTCGTTTTCCCACCCCACTGATAAATAGGAGTGCCCTATCCTGATGTTATACCGCAAACAAGCTCGGCATATATATATATGTGTATAAACTATATTTTTGTTATTGTTTTTCAAGAGATCACCTGGAAGTCGATCAGAAAATCCCAATAAGGAAAATTATAAAGAGGGTGAAGGTTGGAAACACCACTTTCGGTACTAAAAATCCATGGACCACTATATGTCATGAGCCAATCACAAAGAAAAAATGCTTGGAATAGTTTTTTATTATTTTTTTTGCAATACACATTTAACAAATATACGGTTTCGGTCTAAAAAAATCTTGCAGCTCTATTTGAGAATATTTTTTCATGATGTACGAATCACATACCCTGCCAAGTACTCAACTCAATGATATCGTGTTCTTCCTTTGAAATCCCAAACTGCTTTCTCTTTTGATGCTTGTGGTTTTAAAACAATACAATTTAAAATTCGCAAAAGGTGTTTAGCTGCAACTATATAACTGGCACTTGCATCACAAAACAAAGAAGATGCTTCGTTGCAGTATTTTAGGTAGTGAAAAACTATTTTATTTGCATCTCTGTTGCTGCTAAATTCATTGCACCACTGTTTGACTAGTTTCAAACCAGGTATACTGAGCTTTAAATAACCAGGCAAGGCCCTTTCCAACACTGCGTAGAAGGAAACCTCATTTGACATATATTTTCGGCTGAGACAAAATCGTTCTCTTCTTCAGTTGTTAACAGTTTGATCCGCTCAATCTCCCAATTAAAATGCCTCTCTGCCATTTTTAACTTCGCAACGACTAAGGCAATCTGATTGCCTGTAAGTGCTAGCAGCCTATTCGCTAGAGTAGTACAGTGGAAATGTTCGGGTTGTGCGTTCAAAATGTGTCTTGTTATTGCTGCATAATAGTAAATGGTTAAATAATAACGTTTTTTTAATTAGGAAATAAACATAAACAACTAATTCGGTAAAACTGCCGCAGTCTTAACTATGTATTTTATATAAAAACAATACCGAGGTATTGACTGTGGTAGCATTTAGTAAACAGGTACTCAAGCGTGACCGTAACAATCGGCCGAGTTCGTTACCCTTCTATCTGTAAGTTAGTATTCTATGCTATTACATTGCCCTAATAGTTTATAACATAATACAAATATATGAACAAAGGATCACTAGTTGTTTTGTTCCTGTTGTATATGATTCTGAATAAATATATATATTTATAAAGTTGTAATTTGTATCATGATATTCTGTTTTTAATAAACCGAAATTCGAAATCGTTTGCTTATCATAAAAGCAGAACATACACAAACACTCTTAAATAAATTATGTTTTATTCCCTTCGACTTACCTTTAAACAAATTTCGAATCCATTATTTTTAACAGCTGTCGTAGCAAGGTTTATAGCTTGTGCACCTGGCGCAAATAAGTCAACTCGGGAAGTAGAACGAACCTGATGCGGTAGGTTCAATTGTCGGGTGCATCTCTTCATATTGGAACGTTTTTTAACTGAGCCTAGCTTCGATCCCGTGACCATTGGGTGTTACTGCTATGTTTGTTTGTACATGATTCGGTGGTGTTAACCATTCGGCCACAAACCTATTTAAAGATGTCCATGATTCGCTGTTGGTTTCTGTGGACGATGAGGCATCAACCGACATTCGTCCAACATTGGTGGATCGTCTCACAGCGTTCGCCCTCAGCCTTGGTAGCTTAGTCGGAGTGTGAAGAGGTTTAACCCCGATATTTGGCCTTACAGTGTAGGACTATTATCATATTATTTAACAATTATAAAAATATGCAAACGTCATATCCTATCGAGACTCATAGAAAGGAGATCATCCAACCAGATGATATCGGATGGTTCGTCGCCGACTAGTTTGAAATAATTTTCAAGTTTATCTTCTCCGGTTGCGTCATTCTAACGAGGCAACGTTGTTTACCATGTCTCTCCAATAACCAGCACGTCACGTGACACCTGGCGTGTTTACTGTCGTCTGCAATCACTCATCCGTGAAAATGTTGGTTTAATTTAACCCAATCACGTTCCGGGAAATTATTCGGCTTGAAATTAAGTAGATGGTATACAAACAATTATTTTTGTGTCGATTTTGAAAAGATTTTGTTTTGACAAGACAAGGTAATTTGTGTGAGAAGTTATATCGACATATCTTCCTTCAAATATATTTACACTTAAAAAAACGTTTAAACGGCAATCCAATAGTTAAAAATACGCCGACGTTTAGATAAAAAATTTAATATGGACACTATTACAAAATAATTTAATTTTTTTTCTTAGTTATTTAATTGATAAATTGTAACCATTATTTTCATGATTTATTGATGTAATTGGTTGCCACCTGACAGAAATCGTTCAATCCGTCAACCTGTGTTTGTTTTGTCACAAATGTTTCCGTTTCGTCATAATGGGGTCTTTCTCGGTTGATGTGAAACCAATCGGTCGTGTCCAAGTCTTCAAAATAGTGGAATAGTAGAATAATGGCGGAAACGGGGCGGATTCCGCGAATATTTTTCAAAATTATCTATTTCCAGATTATAGAAACCAAGATTTGCTAAAAAGAACTTGACCATTACAATATGAATCCTATATTGCTTTGCCTAATCAAATTTTAACGAACATTTCCTTTTATACCCAAGGTTGTCAATTTCTGTTTTACCATCGTTTTTTTACAGTATTAAATAAAACCTTATAAATTTTGTCCAAAATGCACAAAATGTGTTTTTATAGCAAAGTGATTTGTTATTCCACTTGATTAGCTCGGAATAATTAGCTACAAAAACGAAGTAATAAAAATTAATGACGAAATATTTGGTAGATTCGAACAGAAAATGAATTTATGTGATTGACAAATGGAATAATCATTCCTTTACATTGAAAACTGATATGTTGTTTTGTATTAATTGCTTACATTATTTTAAAAAAACAAGGCATTATACTCGGAATTAAAAATACTTAATATTATCGAAACAGCGTGTGTTTGATGGGTGCGAACGAAGACTACACCAGATTGGTGGTCGAAACTTCTGGAAGGTGAACGCATATTTTTTTTATGTGGCTCGTATATACAGGTCATGATGATCACATATACTCGTGCTACACTTTATAGGTATCTCGATAACCTGTAGTCAGCTTTCACAATTCTCTATAAAAAGGCTTGTATTTTTTATAAAAAGGCTTGTATTAAGTAGTATAAATATTCAAAACAACGAACTCAATACATTGCACTCACTCCAAGGGTAATATATCGGAGATTTTGAGCGGAAAGGGATCAACAGCGCCAGGCAAGTATCATAAGCATTGGTCACCGGGCAATCACATCAATGCACAATGTAAATGAACGGAAACATTGTGACAGAGGTATATGTGGAACATAAATTCATATTATGTGGATCTTAGACAGGTGATGTGTATTACAAAAAAATGTTGTTTTAATTTTACTCAATCACATTACGGGAAATTAGTCGGCTTGAAATTAAGTAGATGGTATGCAAACAGTTATTTTTGTGTCGATTTTGAAAAGATTTTGTTTGGACAATACGAATTAGATTTTAGTAGAGAAAATATATTTTATTCAGTTCGCTATTTGATCGGTTTTGACTCTCGGGTAATTTAAATCGCAGTTTCGATTAAGATTCTTCTCGTTATAATCGAGTTTAGTTAGCTGTGAACTAATTCAATGTGTTTCATGTTTGTAGAAGAATCTCTTGTTTAATCTCAGACTTGTTAAGAATCCATTAAAGCACTCAGCGACTGTTGTAGTTTGTTCAGCTCTGCATTTCCGACCGATCGTTAATGAGCTGCTCAAAGAATGTTATCTTTACGTGAATAAACTCGCCGCGTGGACAAAGGACGACAAAGCAGATTGTTTAGCAACGTCGCTCGCTCACACCATACAAGCCGCACCTGGCAGTGTAACTCGGCACCGCTTAGCTGGCTTACTCACGTGGGAAAGTTCCATCCAAGCGGCCACCAGTCCCAACAAATCTGCTGCTGTTGGGGGACGATACACGCTGAGCAGAATTCGGGTGGCACGAAAGGTAAACACTTCAAATCAAACCAATTATCTCAGCAATCAACTTCGGAATCGGATCCGGCGACCTAACGATGCCAGTTCGTGGCTGTACTAATGCTTCACTTAGATGATTTCGGTTAATGGCATATTTTACAGGTAGTTTAGTATAAAGTTATTTAAACTAAATGTAGAATACCCGCCCTGTATATTGTAGGCTTGGTCAAATTGCTGCCCAACCGAAGAATTTGTGGGTTAGTGCATTGCCGGTAAACCGACGTGTTGTAGGAACGTAAGTGGTCGTAAGCTAGTTATTTGGTTGTGTCCTTGAGCGAGGCAATTAACCAACATTGCATGGACCCAGTGAATTAATATGCCCTACCAAATTAAAGGGGCGCCTTAAATATCATACATATCACATTGCAATAGCCCCTGTATACGACAGTGGGTGAGAGATATTCTTACTATTGCCCGTGTTTTATAGCACCTTGCGATTTTCTTTTCACGCAAATAAACATTAGTATCCTATCCTAAGATAACTCGCTAGAAAATCCTAAAATAGCTTCTAAAATGTGCTTTAAGCGCACAAGCTATTGTATTTTTTGGCGTTTTAAATGTTTGGCCCCTAATAAAACAAACATAATTTTACATAGAATTGAATACATTTATGTAATCCAGCTCATTAAGGAATTACCTGGTCCAAACATTTTGTTTCTTGAATACTTATCATGATGTCGTAGAAATCTGATAATGTAGGGTTAGCAGGCGATACTTGGCATGTGGGAACCGGAATAGACCGGTTTGGACTGGTTTTATGGTAGCAATGTCAACTACAATGTACCGCTTTTCAAAAGCTTAGATTGTGATGCGAGTTTAGTGTCGAAACTGCCGCTTTCACGCCTCGGTGGCTCGAACCGTGGATATCGCGGAGTCGAATCGTTGTTTGATCCGAAACCTAATTGAGGTTGTTATCTGAGATCATTATTGGGTGATTTCGCTACATCGACCTCACACGTTGTTGGTTCAAGTTAGTCCTATAAATATATGGGAGATTTTCAGTCCCTAAAATCAACTCTGTTCAGTAAGTCCTGGATAAGCGCGCCCCTTATTTATGTTCGTCACATATTAATTAGCGATATCCACGAAACGATACGGAAGGACTCTTCTGATTTGATAAAATACAAGAACACATTTTATATGAACTTGGTAAAGAGACATGAAAATATATGGTTTAATATTAAAGCTGATGTCAGAAGAAAAATAGGATTTATATATCTATTGACACAGGTTTTAAATCTGATGGTGTAAAATATTATCATGTCGGGATGTTTGAAGTTAGTATAGTTTACCCAAGGCTTTAACAAGAGTGCAAAATATAGCTCCACGAAGCAAGGTATTGTTGTCTATCTCGACGACAATTTACGATCCAACAAATCGATTTTCATACGATTTTCATCCCGCTCGTAAATTCAAGATGGCGGTACGCTGACTAAATCTTATTCCAACCAGCAGTGACGTTTCATCATACCGACGAATGTACAACACGATGTCTCTGCTGATTAAACTTTATGTTATTGCTGTGAACACGACAACAGACAAGGTATATCTTAAAGTTGGTTACCGGGAAATGCTTGCGTCTAATGAAGCCATCAAAGGTCGATAAATATTAAGTCTTCATCGAGTCCGGGTTAATAATTCGCAATATTTTTAAAATGCTTCCCGTAGTTTCGACACGATATGATATCCTAAAGAAATATAATACTCCATAGTTTTAATTTTAATTTCGAAACTAAATTAATTCATTTCCGTTGTTTCAAGGTGTGAAGCTCTCGCGTTAAATTGTTAAGAGTTTGTGACGTAACAATGAGGTATTGTGTTACTTGCGAGAGAACGAAGACACTTTGTTTAACAAAGTGGAGGCAAAGAATTTGATCCATTGCTCTCTTTGTTGGGAACGTGAAGCGGATGCGGTGACCGACATCTATTACAGCAAGTGTGAAGTAATTAAGACCTGTCCAAGCTTGTCTGGTTAAGCGCGCCACCTACGCTGTCTGTATAAGGGCCCATGGTTAAGCGCGCCACTTAACTACACGTAACAGCTTAACCGCTCCAATATCTACCTTACCTTTAGCTATAGACAAAATCTTTTAATATGTCTTATAGAAAACTTGTCTATGATTTATCTGATGATACGTATAACACTGTTTATCACACGCATCCGTGTCTTTGCGGTAAATCGGGTTCTAAAATTGAATGTTTTAGGTTTTATTATTTTAGCTCTTAAAAATGCTGTTGATTAATGAAGCGTTTACAACAAACCCGGCGATTTCACACCCTAATCACGTGACCCAGTGTCAAGTTACGTCAAAATGGACCTTTACGTGACCCTTGAGGCGTCTGCGCGTCTTGCTAATAGCGACAGCCATCGGCCCGGGTGTCGGGATTCGTATAATCCCATTAGAAGGTCAAACACCCGCACGTAGAAATCAACTGAAAAATCACAAAATCTCAGTTCTTCTCGACTCTTATACTCTTAGAATATAATAAATATTGCTGATTATGGATGTTGATTATAGGTGATGTTGTTGATAATAAGTGTTGTTGTTGATCATAGGTGTTGTTGGGGATCATAGGTGTTGATGTTGATCATATGACAAACAAATAAGCACCCACCCATCACCCGCCAAGATAAATCACGAATCAGTTACAATCACATATTACATGTTATTACACCGCTTTAATGCAACAATATATTAAACATTGAACTTTCGTTGGTTTAGACCCCATGGGCAACATACGGTCCGTGAATGAATTTTAACCGGCCCCAAGACTGGATCTAACCATACCCTGTGATGTGGCTCTTGCATTAGTGAATAAATATGAAATTAGGATATTAAATACTATTCATGTAATAATCCGGCCCACCATGGACTTCATTTTTCCACATCTGGCCAGACGATTAAAGAAGTTGCCCATCCCTGGTTTAGACTCATGCAAGAAAGATTGGATTGCTAGCATTCTTGTTTTGCTTGTTTATTACAAAAAAAAACTTTATAAAAAAAATGTATAAAAGCGACGAATAACTAATTTGATCATATACAGTATACACAATGTAGTTTGTTTTTAAGAGGTCTAGAATTTGTTTAGAAAGCAAAGTGACTCAATTATACAGAGTCTGCTTTTTAGAATTTTTGGAATTTGCTGTTTACAGGAAAATGGAAAAGAAGTTAAAATCCTCCCACGCTGATCTTGAACCAAAATATCCGTTCGCATATTAAAGCTCATTATTTGTGTCGACGCCATCACAACAAGTCTGCCGCGACTGTGGCGTCCGATTCCCGCGGAACATCCGATCCATTCAGTCGATGTCTGCGTCCATTCGTGTGAACGCTGCAGAACAATATCTCTTGTGACGCCACACTTGTTTCCGTCATTACGACACAATGTAAGATTATTTCTTTAGCGTCGTGTTCGATTTCCAAGTTGGCGCCGATATTTTGACTCTTCGCTTCTCTGCAGAAAATCTTCAATTAATTTTGACACACGTCTTAAATGACAGCGTAATCGGGGAAATCCCTTTAACGCGAACGATTGGTTCGATATTACTTTTAACCTCGTTTTCCCGGGAATTCCCCAATGACTTGTTTTATTCTCACCAAAAGCTGTCACTAAACCTTGTCGACGTGACACGGTTGCATGTTACGTCACATTGTACATGACGTCACGACAGTAAAAAAATCGACCCATAGAAATTTTGAACCCGAATTACATTTTTACCTTGGGTTGACTGTTTCGTCATATTACATTATTACGTTGGATTGTGGGATTAGTATATGATGTGATCTGTAAATCAATCGACTGTTACGTCATAAGAGTAGTCAGTCCTTTTTCTAGAATTATAATCCTAGAAAAAAACACCTAAAATCAAAATCGTAAAATTTGTAAAAATGACATCTATATTAGCATTATACAAATGCACATGGATAGTAATTGATAATCTGTGTAGTCTTTGAAAAAATAAAATCGCTTTGTCCATTATTAGGCGACCAGCTGTGGTATTAGTTCCAGTGTTGCCAGACACAATATTAGCGCAGCTGGAAACACTGACATCCAATCGTGATGCGGCTGCAACCTCCACAAGCGAGCCACCCGTACCGTACATTATTATTGGTGGTTCTGTGTGAACGCGCATATCAAAGGTTGTCCGTGAACATGTAAACTCCGCTAAATTTAGAAAGGCGCAGATGAGCAGGTGTTTGGCAAGATTAAGATTTTAATGATGTCATTGTTTTTTCCGCTTCAATGCATTTGATAAGGATCGGCAGGTGGCGCTCCAGAGACATCCGATATCGTCCGAAGGTGTTAAACCAACATTTACGTTTCTCGAACGACAATTGACACAATTCTAAAGCGATGAATCATGTGACACCTTTAAAACAATAGACATTGTTTCATAACAATCGCTTTGTTGGACAACAATGTTATTTCACACCTCTACCGACGCGTAATACCCGCGCTACATTTCCAAAGTTCCGACCATATATATTTGTACACAAATCAACCCTGATAAGTGCCCAACCTGTTTATCTTATTTGTCAAGTATGATAATCATTACTATTTTTTAATCCCGATCATATTATAATTCCTATCACATTATGAGACTTAAAAATAACAGAGGCAAAAGGCGTGAAACGTCTCGAGGTCGAGTTTGAGTTGATTCTGTGCGGTTTCCCCGCTAAGTGTCGCATTCCACGTTTTCGACCTTTCGTAATGACCCGTGACCACAAATATTCGATTTCTATCTTCCCCGTTAAAACGGATAGGAGGTAGTAAGAATAACGTGACGTCTGACACCTGGTGTTGGCGAAATATCCGACTCATTAGGAATGATCTCATTGGGTCGAACATGGCGGCCATGTTGGTATTATTCCCACATGATGATACGTAGCATTATCTTCACTAATGTGGCGCTTTGACATGGTATAGCGCTCTAAACTGGCTCAGATATATAGGTAATGCTTCTTTTACGTTAAAAGAGTTTAATAGCAATATAAATTAGTGGAACTTGTCATCTGTGGGTTATACAATTTTTTTACTGTCTTTCTTTTCTTAAAAGTTTTGTTAGCAGTCTTTAGGACCCATAGTGCCCAGAAATTCTTCAGTTGTCAAGTAATTCCATCGATGGAGATAATTGCTCATCAACCTTTCCCGGCAATTAACTGCTCTTCGCCGGTAGCTACGATGCTCCTTTATTCTGTGATTCCCTCCCTTCCAAGGCTCCCCTTAGTACTGGATCGTGCTTGCTTTTAGTCAAGGCTTTTAAATTCAATTAATTTAGATTTAAATTTTTTGTTGCAATTTATCTTTATTGGTGTAAGGTTTAACGGCCACATTACTTTATTCACCATTGTTTTGTGTCTATTCACTGACATGTTTTAACTACTTTAGTTTCCCGTTTTATTCTGTCTCCCTAACTTGAAATAATGGTGTTGTTATTTTTTAGTGTAACGAAGGAGCGAAAAATAGCTAACTAAAGACATAAAACCGTCCAAATTTTCTTACGTGGCCTGGATCTTTGTTTCCACCTAACGGTGAGGTGCTATCCAAACTTACTTTCCAAATAGAATGTACCTTCGGCCCATTGGAATGCTTGACATATGCTTTAGTAAGTTAAGTGACAAAATATACTCGAGCGCTAAACCACATTTGGGATGTTATGCATGGCACATTTGTATTGATTTCGAATATACCTTATTTTCTTTTTTCTGAACTCGAATGTTGAATTAGTTTAAAATTTTTTTTTTGTATTTTACCTATTTAAAAACACGAAACAGTGTTTGGCAAAGGTGATTATATATATAATACTGTTTTAAAATAGCAAACATGCAATAACATGGGTAAAAAAGTGAATTTTTATATAAGCATTTTATTCGCCATATAAGATCACAGTTAAACCAAAGCGAATTAACAAATTTTAACAATAAAACCACTAAACAAGAAGAATGAAATTAAAACAATCTATTTTTGCTGACGATTTTGTTTCAAAACCACAATGGTATTGTTGACACATAATACGCATTTACTTAACAATGAGTGGATTGTTACAGTTTAGTCCAAGAATTAAGGATTAATGCACAAATAGCTAATATTGTGATGCAACAACTTACTGTGCAGTGACTTAATATTAGCTCGTATGAAGCATAATAAACAAATGCAATATCGGTATACGGTGCTTCAGTTTTTAAAGCAATGAAATAATTTATAATAAAAATAAGAATGCTACATTTGTCTACATAGGAGAAGAATAGACAGATGCTTTAAAACCTGTGTACAGAACGGTAAGCCTGGTCAATACATACAACACACTTACAAATGGACGTATTGGCAAACTCAACAAAAAAAACTGTTAAAACGTCGGTAAACACAGAGTTTTCACTAATGAGTTCTTTACTAAATCCCGGCAAATCAAGCATACAGCTAGCTATACCAGTTTTAGCCGTACTTAGAAGACACCAGCTATTATGCTCATAAGGAAATGCTGGACAAACTGATTGACATTTCAAATTAGGTTTCAATGAAATAAGTTGTTATTATATCTGATATCCAGAAAAATAAAGATTCAGTAGAAGTGGCTTGAACCGTTTTTGTTGACATTACTTTTTTTACTGTTTACTTTTTGCATTGAAAATTTGTCGCTTAAACAGCTAAGCCCAACTATCCATATATTATATCAATTTAAAAGCACTGACATGGGTTACGTCACCTATAACATTTAATAAAAGTACAGTGATTTCTTGCATTAATTATTAGGACATCCATGTTAATTGCGGAGACGGAGAGTTAGATTACCTCGCACCAACCTTCGGATTACGGGAGCTACTGCAGTGTGTTGTCCAATTGCTGCTATTTTAGTTTAAGCTATTATCCCATAGTTTAAGCTTTAAGCCATATAAGTGAATAACTAACTCAACATACCAATAAGAAAAATATATCTTTAAAACTTTAATTACAGCATACAAAAAGTTTTAAAAAGTAACAAAAGAACATAGTCGACATAAAATAATGAAACGAATCCGATTTAACAGATTTCCGTTTAAAGTTTTTATTTCGCGGATATCAGATAGGATCATAAGTTATTTCGCGGAACTTCTCCTAAAATGTCAATCAGCCTGACAAACCTTTCCCGAAAAAACGCTATAAATATGGACCCTTTTGGTATCTTATGCAGTAAGTGGGTAAGATTAGATTAAGGAAAGTTAGTAATAAATTGCTTATCAACCAAGTGAAAATACCGTTGTCTTCAAACTGCGTTTGTTAGTCCCTTGTCCACGGACATTAACGTGAAAGTCGTCGGTTTTAATTACGCAACATTCGACCGTTGACTGGTACTAACTGGCAAAAGAATACCAAGGCTGCTGGAGTTTCGTTTTAAGTTTTGGAATAAGGTCCTAAATTCAAAATCTAACTTTACTCCAGATACACTTAAATCATGAAGGTTGCTCTGATTTTCCTTGTCGCTCTCGTGAGTAGCGCAAATGCTTACTACTACAATCCATACTACCAAAATCATCACAACCACGCAGTAGGAGCTGGTGCACATGTCGGAGTTGGACCTATCGGCGTTGGACTTCAGGGCGGTCTTTCAGGCTGGAACCAACAAGAGTAAGTATTGGTTTCATACTTTTTACCGGGTTGAGTTTCAAATCCATGATGGACTTGTCTCTTACGTTTTTTATATAGTTGGTATATGTATCAGTCGCGTTAACCATTCGGTCACACGACCGTACATTATTGATATCATACCTTTTTTACCGACACAAGTTTCGAACCCAGGATGGGTACGTCACTTGGGCCGTCTTTATATGAGTCGGTATATGTATCGGTCGCGCTAACCATTCGGTCACACGACAGTACGTATTGATATCATACTGTAAGCACGATTGACATATCATCGAATTATTATACGTTTTAACAAAGGAACACTTAGGAAAGACGTCAAGTCAGTAAAAATTTTCTTCATTACAGAATTGCTGCAGCTCTGCACGAATTTGGTAACTATTATGTTTATTATTTCTAATATTCCTTATACTAGATATTTTAAACATGTTTATGGGACAATCAATGAAATAAGGATGGAACTGGAGCATTGGTCATTTGCATAGCCCACGAAATAATATTAGGTCCCGTTAGAATCAGTAAAAGTACAGCAACAAAATAACATTAAATTGCACCAAACCCATCTTCATGTGAGACTTATCTACTGTTTAAGTTTAACCCATTAATTCACCTGGCTAAAGCGACGACCGTAAATCAATTTAAAATCGACCATTCCGAGGCTATCTTCAATACACAAACCTTTCCGCTATCGACAAGGTCTCAAAGCGATTGAACTAACCGGCCAGTCTAATAAACTATACCAGGAAATTTATTTTAATATTTTTTTCAGATGATGTCGCTCTTTTGCTTGCACTCACCCAGTAAAGGTAATCAATTACGTCTTGTTCTGTTCTAATTTATATACATGGTAGCGTCAGATGTATTAAAATACTTGCGTTTATGATTTGGTTAGGCCTGGTTTCAAATATGCCATATCTTTTCTGTAATAGTTTTCTATTGAATTGCCAGTTAATATATGTGTAGTAATCATTAATTTTTTTAAATAGAGTTTTATGAATTCCTTTCTTTCAGGCGAAAGCTGCTTGAACGGGAGATTTAAATAAATATCAAAATTTCAAATATATTTTGTGTTGTTCTTTATCTTGTTACCAAAAAAGACAGTTTACTTAGATTTTAAAGTTGTAGAAGTGTACATAAAAACTAAAAATAAAATATTGCTTACATAAGAAAATATCATATACTATGTATGAAACATCTGGAAAGTTTAAACTAGCATAAATGAGCTGAGTTCCCGACAGACTAGATAATTTAGAAAAGTAGTTTTTGGTGTACCCGATATTAGTTTTAATCCAATATCTTTTGATTGCTGGATTGAGCGTATAAATACAGCTGGCTACTCAAACCATACATTTTTTAAATATTACCCCAAACCCATATTAAATACGAAAAACTAGTCTTCTTTCATGCTGATTAGTGAAATCATTTTTATCGAATAAAAATTAAAGAAATGTTGGTTGGTTTCTTTTTTTTAATGTTACCACTTTTATGGACTACATAAAATATCTAGCAATATTGAGATCTTTATGTAATGACGGCTATATAAGCCCGAGGCACCTCTCTTTTCGGTCTTATTCAATCGCGACTCACTTAGAATAAAGGTTTTAAAAACGGTCGTGTTTACAATACTACATGGTGTCGGAAATAAAATGTAGTTCGAAATCGCTCCACCGGAAGAAATCGACTGCAGTATTTCAGAGGCATGTTCTGCATGGATCCGAAGATTCGAGAGGTACCCGGAAGCATCAGGACTGTTGGACGAATAACAGTCCAAACAAGTAAATACCTTGATATACTGTAGGACCACAAAATAAAAATAAATGGGGGACTCAAAACTAATACAATTTTTTTTTAATTAAAGTGTTATTCGGTTTGTTTCACTTATGCATGGGTAAACAAACCATCAGGAGTAAAGTCGCATGCGACTTCGGACTGCTGACCTTTCGACTTTACAAAAGCGAAAAAAGGGAAAATATGAATCTGTAAAAAACACATGTTTATGGCACACTTCATTGTGCATCAAAACATTATTTTTAATAGGGCAAAAAAGTTTAATCTACATTTGTAGCAGGCTGGGGAGACTGTATGGGAGTTCATCACAACACTGTATAAAATTTCGAAAACCTGCAATTATGGTACGCTTCGAAACGCAATGTCGAGAATAGTTTTGAAAGAGAGCAATAAACATGGTTTAAAATACCAAAGTTGTAAAGCGACAACAAATAACATCAAAAGCACAAGGTAATTCATCGTTAGACGCTGTACACGCCAGAAGGGAAGCATCTACAACAAAAAGCGTATATCACGGAGGGCCCAGTCTGAAAAATTATACTAGACAATGTTTGGTATTTAGCAGGCCCATGATTATTTCTTACCACTGCACCCGAAGATAGGTTGTTATATACCCGCCGTATCCCACGAAATGCTACTTCGGCCCGTTCAAGGTGACCTTGCAAGATTTATGCTTGACGTGCCGATGATAAAACCATAGAATACTAACTTACAGATCTTATGATGTATTCTGTTTTTATACAATTTCCGGTCCACTTTAAAATTGGATGGTCCTTCAACTTTTTTAATTGGCAATCCTGTATCCCTTTGCATTGATGATATGCAGTGTGACTGAACCTTTATTAACAGAACCAGTTCATAGTTGCAAGAAAGCAATAATTTGTACACTGTACAAACTTTCTAAAACAGAATGAATGGTGTCAATCTGTGGATTGCCTATATTCATTGGGGAAATGGCCCAGCCACAAAACGATACCTCAATCACACGTGCATCTCGGCCAAATACTATTCTGAAATTGTAAACAATGTTTTAAAAATAACAAATTCGTATGAAAAGTGATAAACTGTCAAAACTTTATAGCATTACGTTTCATAAAATTAAAACTTTAGAAAATAACTACACTACCTTATATTAGGAACTAAACAATTTGGTTCCCTTAACTCAGCAACCAAGTTCCCCTTTTTTTCAAAGAAGATCCATTTGTCTAAAAAAAATAAATTATGATTACATTTGACTGTATTTAAGCTATTTTTGTTTGTTTTATTTATGTTAAACACTTAAAATAACGTGCAGCATATTTATTTAACTATTATACCACCACAATAGCTTAATATACAATAAATAAAAAAAATACTTTTTAAATTCTAAAATCTATACTATAATACCGGTACCAACCTTTTATGTTATCCGGTAATTTTTTAATTGAACTTAGTAGCTGATTAATATTGTGGTGCCTTACTACCACTGGTAAATGCCGTTCTGCTGGTGGCTTTCTGTAAAATTTACTAAAACTACGTTTTTGGCAGATTTTCTGATGACCATGCTCCAATTCGAAGTTTTTTCTTTTTTCCAGTAACAATAATATCATCAGATATAAAATGAGTCTCGCAAATTCCAGCCCTTTATAAAGATGTAAATTAATTTTTATAACACTAAAATCTTCCGGAACATGACTTTCTTTTGACTAAATTGTAGTTTACTACCTACTATTCTACGTTATAAGCTGGGCTGTTTTTAGGCACTATATGTTGAGGTAGAGTAGAACTGAAAATATTCCTGGACAAAAAATAGTTACCGATAATATAATGTTACGGCATACTTACGATTCCTTTTTCAACATGTCTTTAATATCATCACCAGCTGCTGCATCTTTTAATGACAACAAAAAGTTGGATAAAACAATTCGATCAGCTTTAGCCTGGCTAGATTTTGCCAAGTCTGGTCGATGCACTTAACTCTCTTTTCTCGGCGAACTTTCGCGACCACTTACAACCAGGAACGGCACAATGGGATGACATTTATTTTGCTTAAAATCGTGCTATTGTATAAAAAATGAAAACAACTATTAAGTTTGCAGGAGTTATCGCAATTCTGTAAACAAGTGCTCATGCGTGACCACTTTCTAACGCCATAAAAAAAAACAAAGCGTTACCCTTCTATCTGTTAGTATTCTAAAAAAAAGTTAGTATTCTATGATAAAATCAAGGTTTTTCCCTGCAGATAACCTATAGTCTGCGCCGTGTTTTTGTACCTTCCTCCGCATATGATCAGGAAACACCCTGGTATATGCCATGCCTAGAATACACACACTTCTTGATGATACCATGCGGGTATTGATATTTTCATTCTTTAATTAAAACTCCGAAAGAACAATTATGTACAAAATCACAAATAACCACGCAGCTAGCTCGGTTAAGCTATCATCGCTTAATACAGATACAGTGGAATCAGTTATTGTTTTGCGTCTCTACCGCCATCCCAATCTGGTACTCCTTGAAAAACTTGCACCACTTCCTTCTACTTTTACAGCTTCGGATTTTACATCAGAGAAATTTGATGAGAATGCCAGTACATCTAAGAAATAAAAGTATCATTTATGCCCGCCTAGGATTAGTTTCCACTTTTATTTCTGATCACGTTCATATACAATATTTAAAATAAATATATAGAGACTTGCAGCTGTCTGGCAGCCAACCCGTATGTATCCACATTTAAAACTCGGTTCAATTATCTTATGGGCCTATATAGGGTGGTCTTTGAAACTTTTCTTTGTGGCTTTACGGCCATGTCCCGAGCCAGACCACGAAAATTGAATCGCCAACGATTTTTGTCATAAAGGATAGTGACGACCATTCTACAAAACAAGCCAGGGTCCCGTGATTCTGAAGTAATAATTTGCATTATTGATTAGTTAAACACAACTTTGGTAGGGTCAGTATAATTGGAATTACTCGAAAGTGTTTAACAATCGTTACAAGCTCACGGTCCGTTTCTACAGGAGTAAAAAATCCACAAAACCCTTATTTTTCAATGCTTCATTCTGATATTTTATTAATGTGTCCAGCTTGTTATCCCTGTTGCTCAGCATTGCATAGCGTTTTATGCACCCTATACACAGGCAAGGAGAAGCATTAATTAAAGTCGAAACATGTAATTCAATTGGTCGGCTATTTGCAACCACAAAAAAATGAAAATCTGACCACTGGTATAAAAATAGATACCTGATATTTTATGTGTTTAGAGGCGAGAAAATAACAGTCTTCTCGATTAAGTGGTAAAGGAACAAAGTTGTCAGTTTAAGCTTATGTTGTTGTAATTGCTTTGTTTGTGTATGCCTTCTATCTAAGGAGTGGTATTAGTTTATTTTATCCACACCAGGAAGGCTTTACATAAAGCTTTTAGAGCACTCGTCCTGTTTTAGCATTTTGGATTTCCGCAACATCTATAATTTCGTTAGTCTCGTCATAAATTGAACCAGCAGTCTTGCTACTTCAGTTAGAAGTTGGATTGCATTATCATTTTTATAAAATACTTAATGAGCAAGTTGATTTGACGGCTTATAGTCTAAGCGCACTAGCCTTGCCAAGAAACTTTCAAATGAAAATCAAATAATAAATTCAAGTGAACCAAACAATTTATAATCCTCACATAAATGGGCTATAGCGAGTGAACGTTACACGAAAAAAATATAATTCATCCAAGTCGACACATTGCATTATAAACGACTTTATAAGATTGTGCAAAAGCATTATCTTTTCCGAAGTTGCATTTGCCGACAACAAAATTCGCATTGCACAGTTGATTTGAATAAAGCATACATATATATGTGTGTGGGCATAATATTTGTTGTGTCCTTAATTATAGATAGCGACACCAGCATACATCATAAATAACCGATACTCCGCTGCTTTCCAATATGCTAGTTCAGACATGGGTCTCATTTTGCGATTGAATTCCACAGAGATACGATTGAAACTCGGATATCCTGGCACTGATATTTGTAATTGCCTTTGGCGAAAGTCTTCCCGCAAACAACCTGAAAAATACAAGAAGGTTTAACAATGATCGAGACAGTGGTTTACAATAAATACGCTTCTTACCGTTTAATCCCTTTTCAACGAGATAGGAAGTCGTTTCATAACTCCTAAACAACTCATATGTATGTAATCTAGATCAAAGTGGGAAACGACGATTTCTTTTATTTTTGGTAGCGGATAGGCGTCTAGTTGTGTAAATCGGTTAACGGTAACCGAGTAATCTACGACCAGTCGCATTTTACCTTCGCGTGAGACCACTAATAAAGGAGCTTCTCCAGGGGGAAACGGGCGGGTTCAATAATGTTAGATTCGAGAAAGACGAGAAGAAGCCATAGATATCGGAGAAATAGGACCGGAAGTTTTGAGTAAAAGCTGATCGGCCTAACAAACTCTTGTTGACAAAATCTTCCGACGCTCCCGAATCGATTAGTGCTTTGACCGGAACAGATATAAACGAAGCATCCACCAGCGCAGGGCCTAAACCGGAAGGTGCTCCTCCAGCAAGAGGGAAAAACGGCGCAAAGGGACTATAAATCCAGGCATTATGCAGACCGCAGTTGACGAATATTCAACAACGGATTGTTTAATGTTAACGCGTTGTCGGCAAACCCTTGAGAAATGTCCTATTGCGTCTCCATTATGATGTGACTAATGGCGTTAACGCGAATTCATTGAACTTAAATTTCATTGAAAAATAAGGTAAAGAAAGTTTGGATGACATCACAGTAACCGACGGCCACACTACAGGAACATGATCGAAACTTGATTAAACTCCTGTATACAAGCAGCTCTTCTTAGACACAATCTCACTCTGAACCAAGAAAAGGTGAAAATGGTATGTGTATTTTTTGTTTTATTTGGTTGGATAAATGATTAGTTAAATAATGTGTATTGTAAGGCAGATTACTGGTCATGCTTTAATTACTTTATTTAAAACAAAACCTTGTTTATTTAGACATGTATAAAAGTTTTTAACTATGTGTTTAGTTATTAATGCAAAAAATAGTTGTTTTTACAGCCACTGCCTACGGACTGATAAGTGAACTTGTATGTGTTAGTATTGATCAGTTATATAACAACCACTGTCCCTTATTTTTGTATACACAATTGACCAAAAACATTTGCTTGTTTTAAAGCAGTTTATATAGTCCTAATTGTTTTGTTATATAGATTTGTTAAGGTGAACTGAATTATAATTATGGAACAGGTATTGTTAAAAGTTTAGCCAGAACTTCAAGAAGATGCTGAGAAACTGGGCTCTTGTGTTCAATGTCGTAAAAATTTGGGTATTATTGATCTCAGTTTTGTAAAATTTCTTGATCAGGATGAACTGCTGCGACATTTTAACCTTGTCCAGGCACGAAGATTAATGAATGTTGTCGGTAAAGAAAGTTCCAGGTTAAGATACTTTTGTTACATTGTTTCACATTTCCCTGGTATAATAATAATACTTCAATAGTCAATAACATTAGGTAAGTAAGATTAATATGACAATGTCATTTTCATTACTTGTTCCATCATTTAATATACAAAATGTCAGAGTCACCCTCCATCCAGTACTGAACCTGTTTAGTCATCAGAAACTGGTAGCAGCAGCAATATGAAAAGAACATGCAATGGGTCTGTGATTTCAAAGTCCCATGGGATAAATTGTCCATCTGGTCTTTTAGCTGCTTTAAAAGCCAAAACTATTCCAAAACCTGATCAACGAAGGGAGTTGATACATCATACCATTGATCAAATTCTTAAAGGTTAGATAGCTTACATTATATTATAGATTTGAATGATATAGATAGTGAGGAAACCTATAGATAAAATGGCTAGAAAAAGGCACAAACGGCTGCTGTTTGACAGTAGTTTTAATTTGACCGGCGCTGCTTGTCATATGACAGGCACCTTCCATCTTCCAATATTTATTTTCTGGTGTGTATGTATGTGTTTTTAATAGTAGGAAAGCTAATTGTCAAAATGCTTTGCTATTTGGTGCCTTCATTGGGATTTTGTGAATAAAAAATGTCCTTGTTTTTAATTTACTAGTTAAATACTGAATTTATTTATTATTTTTTAGGTAACCCAAAAACCGGGGAAAAGGAATTTTGGAAAAAAATCGCATTTTCAAATGTATCCAAGTATCCTGATTCGTTCAGAGATCTTATTGATGGCATTCCATATGGTAGTGGTCAGTCACACTTCCATTACTAACAAGCTATTCTATCGCTGGGAAAATGTTATAAGAAAAAAGGGCACACACACGAGCCAACAAACCCCATATGGATGTGTCAATTGGCGTCATGATGGCCCCAGTAACATCAACACGGTGTCAAATAAGAATTGGCTTCAACAAGAATATATATTAAATCAGTCAAAGATACAGATCATGGTATTATTTGAATTAATGAAAATGCTGCAGTACAAGAATTTTTGGTGGAGTGGCCGTTTATGGCTGTTCCAGAATACCACCAGTTTATGCACTACGGGATGCTTATGAATAACCAAGCAGATCATCTAAAATTGTTGGAGAAGTTACCAAAAAAGGCAAATCAAATTTACGTGGGTACATGTATTGTTTATTATAATGTTAAGAATTATCGACTAATTTATTTAATTTTATGCCACACATTGTTGTCTCCAGAACCATGAAACACAACCCAAAACCTAATGTTGCTTCAGTGTTGGAAAAATTCAAAAAAGAGTGTGTGGCGTTAGAAAATAGCACTCCAAAGTCTCATGGTCTCTTTTCGTTGTTGGCTGCATATTATGATGAAGAGGAAAGACCATTTTGAAAAGTTAAAAAAACCTATGGGGAGTGACATTCGTGGGTGGGATGTGCATAGTAGAGATCGGATAGAGTGCAAAGCATTAGAAAGTACTTCTTCCCATGCCTCTTCCGGGAGTTGGCTGCTACAACCAACCGTCGGCCATATCGTCTGGTTAAAACGTTCGCATTGGGAATTTCCGGTTGGAGGGTGTACGTAAAGTTAAAACGTCACGTGAGGTTAGGGAATAAATCCAAACAAGCAAAAGAGCTTCTTGCTTAGTAAAGCAAAAAATGATCCATTCGTGTCGTTATATATCCTTGCACTAGAAGGCAAAAGGAAACCCAATAAGTCAATGCTGATGCGTTCCCCCATGGCTGTGTTGCTATAGGTTTTCTTTCGTCTTACTTCTTGTTCCGAACATGTTCTCTGCACTCTGCACATGTATTCTTTACGTCGTCTAAAGAATACGGCAGGTTCTTGCGATCTATAAGTGCGACAGTCTTGTTCTACCAGGGGGGCGCCCATGTCTCGTGCACCGCATATTTTGGATAAGGTATAATAAGGAGCGACGTTATCGATGCGAGGTTTGTGTCGAATTACATAATAACTTAACGTGCCTAGCTCGGCATGCCAAAGCTGGATTTTTGCTCGTTTATCACAATATGCATTCCAAATGTTCGGGTAAGACGGCTTCGGTATGTTGTATATGTATCCGTTCACTATTTTTGGTGCCTTTAGTAGTTAGTTATATATACCATGCTTGAGGTCAATCTGATAATTCGGGACCCGATGGTTAAGGAGCTGAAGTCTACCAGAACACTAGCTTCCTCTCTCAAAAAATCGAATCTTAAGATGCTTTTGGTGTTCCGATGTCGGAAATGAATACAGCGCTCTAGCGTTAAATGTCACAAATCTAGCGTGCTGAATGAACTCCGCCGTAGGTACCCACCATTTGCCGTGCTCAGCACACTAAAGGTATATTAAAGTAATTAAACAACACAGACTTCCACTATCAACAAGAAACAAACCAGTAGTACTTTTCAGTCAGAAACAAAACATGTACAAAACCTTGGTGTGCAGTGGCCGTCGCAAGAACCACTGCCGCGTTGGCCCCCACGCCAGTATTATCGTTCGTTTAAAATGTCCATGTCGAGTTTGGGCTGCTGGCACTGCGCTTCGGTTGTGCGGGCAGTCTCGTACCCTTGATATCCTTTTCACACACTGTTTTTTTTACCTTTTAACAGAAGCGAAGACAAAAAGCTTTTGAAGCTGTGCGTCGGCACATTTGTTTTCCTCTTTTATTGTTTGAATTACATGTCTTCTTCTCGTGTTTCCAGTCACACAAATAATGCTTTTTGACCACAAACACCAGTTTTCCTTAACTAAATAACCTATATTGCGCTTGTACCATATCAATAATTTTAAGAACCTCATCGCTGTAATTTTGGTGGTATTTCTTCCGTGTATTGGTTTTATCTACTTTCCCTTGTTTATTGTTTTAAATTTGTAGATGCTGTAACTGTTTTTTTTCAAGTACTTCATCGCGAAGCCATTAGTGATCTATCCAAGTAATATTCCTTATATATTTAGTAGTTGCTTGATACATGCATGGACTGATGAATATCTCGGTATTTTAACAACTTTGTGATTTGTGTAGGATTTTGGCTTGGTGGTCCTTGTGCAAAACTTACCTTGATTTAAGCTTTATTTAAAGTAATAGGATGCATGCATACACCCCCTTTTCCAAGCTTTTTCGTAATTGCTGTGTGTCCTTCCTCTTATTTCCATGTAAATAACAGTTTTCCTTTAGTGAAGCATCTCCTATCCTATGTAGCAGTGTAGTAGTCGTTTCGTCAAGCAAGATACAGACCAATTCCTTTTTTTTGATAAATATAAACCTACAACTAGAGAGTGTCAACCACGTGTTTAACCACCACCATTTGTAAAACACATTTTGTATGCCATATATTCATGCTACAGGGTCCCTAACCACAATTTGTATTTTATACACTGAGAATGTAGTTTGTTTCTGCAAGCATAAACGCATGGGTCCCATAGTTGTCCAACCAAACTTCTTTTCAATGTGTAGTTAAAAAATAAATAAACATCTTAATTTACTAACATTTTACCTTAAATGTTTTAAATTAAACCTTTTTAAACGCTGTAATGAAATAAAGGAAATTCCCCTAGGTTTATTAGATGAGTTTCTGTTTTTAAATATGTTGGCCATGTTATGTAACAATTCTTAAAGTTTTAATGTGATTTGTCGACTCCTTGTTGGAGATGTCAGTGCGATATGGCATGCCTGTCACAATCATAATTCAGGAACATATCTTCGTTTTTTAGGGGAATTACTCTAAGCAAATGTTTTCTTTCTTTTAATTGGCCTAAAGTGTCTAATGGTCTAACATTTAACCAAATCTGATCAAAATTAGAGCAGTCGTTCAAGCGATATGCTCAAAAATTCTAATTTTTTAGAAAAAAAATGTTTTGGTTTTTAACGTCTCAGGGGAATTTCCCTAGATTCATTACCCAAAATTTTGGTTTCTGCTTATCTAGACCATGTCCTGTTACAAATGTCAAATTTTTATTGTGATTTTATTACTCCTTTTGCTAGATTTCGGGGCAACATGGCATGCTTGTCACAATCATAATTAGAGAACAAAATCCGATTTTTAAGGTATTTCCCTGGGTAATTTTTTTATTTCTTTTAAGTGTTAAAACAGTGACTAATGCACTTACATTCCACCAAATCTGATTCAAATTGTATCGGTCGTTCAAGCGCTATGCCCAAATAAGTCTAATTTTTTAGAAAAAAATACCGTTTTGGTTTTAACGTTCCAGTGGAATTCCCCTATATTTATCACCCAAAATTTTGATTTCTGCATATCTAGACCATGTTGTCCAACAAATCACCGAGTTTCATTGCGATTCCATTAACCCTTCTGGTAGATGTCGGAGCGACATAGCATGCCTGTCACAATTATCATTTAACAGCAAAAGTTTAATTTTTAGGGTATTTCCCTAAGTAATTTTTTTATTTCTTTTAAGTGTTAAATCAGTGACTAGTGCAACTAACATTGCACCAAATTTGATTCAAATTGGAGCAGCCGTTCAAGCGCTATGGCCTAAAAAGCTAATTTTTAGAAAAAAATGACCGTTTTGGTTTTTAACGTCCAAGGGGAATTCCCCTAAATTTATTACCCACAATCTTGGTTTCTGCATATCTAGGCTATGTTGTCTAAAAAATCACTAAGTTTCATTGCGATTCCATTATTCCTTCTGGTAGATGTCGGGGCGCCATGCCATGCATGTCACAATTATCATTTAACAGCAAAAGTTTAATTTTTAGGGTATTTAAGTGTTAAATCAGTGACTAGTGTACTAACATTTCACCAAATTTGATTCAAATTGGAGTGGCCGTTCAAGCGCTATGGCCTAAAAAGCTAATTTTTTAGAAAAAAATGACCGTTTTAGTTTTTAACGTCCAAGGGGAATTCCCCTAAATTTATTACCCAAAATTTTGGTTTCTACATATCAAGACCATGTTGTCTAACAAATGACAAAGTTTCATTGCAATCCCATTATTCCTTCTGGTAGATGTCGGGCGCCATGCCATGCCTGTCAAGCGTTTGACGAAGAAAAAAAAAAAACGGACAAAAACAATATGTGTCCCATTTTTTCAAATGGGACCCATAATAAATAAGAATTTGTTAAACTTTATTAGGCCACCAGATAAATGGCGACTTTTTGGTTAAATAATCCAATGTCGGAACTTTTTTGTCGCTGTTGATAAGATTGGATGTCGGAAATGCTGTAACAATATATGGGATTTCGTACAGTAAAAACGTTTGGTTGTAGTTTTGTGCACTGGGTTAGTTTAAATTCGGCGTGGTGCTGATTCAACAACCAGTGTCCGGAGGTATTTTAAAGGTTTGCAAGGTTGTCGTCATAATGGGATTAAAGAACACGAAACGATTGGGATGGTGATATTAGGCAGCATAGCATACCACATTGTGGTTGTATGCTTAAGCATTAAATTGATGTCATAAGCTGGTGGTGTCGCCCTTTTCCAAAAAGCATTTTTAACATGACCCTGTAAAACAATTTCCATTACCGACAATGCAAACGGGTAAGTATTTTTAAAGATGGTTTGATCTTTTTTCAAATTGACTGAGATACGAGGTCCACCGTGGGTAATTAATTGGTTGGTTAACCGTCCCAGAGCGCAATGCGCAGTTACTTGGTTCTACTAAATTGAAGGAACGTCCAAATCATACACAATATACACTGCAACCCGAATCGCTATCCTAGGTGAATAGACGACGGCCTATTTGTTGTTTGGGTCCATTTTCTTAGAATTTATAAGTTGTCGAGATCAAATTTGAAACGATGCTTGAAATAAGTGCATAAGATACAAAGGGGAAAAAACGCTTTACCTAATCGCCACGAGGTTAGTCCATCTTGCCTTTTTATAATAACCATACATGTGTCTTATGAATAATTGTAGTCATGAGAGCCATGTTTTTAGATTGTTGTCATCCACTGCATCCCTGAACCGGTGGTTGCCAGTGTACACAGCTATAAGAAGAGCTGAAAAGGTATAGCTTCTTGCTTGGTTCTGAAGGCGAAAAGTATCAGAACTATTTTATTTAGGCTTGTTATTTGTCTAATAGAAACACCTTCTACTATTACATCTTTGAAAAAGTCTCGGTATCTTTTAAAGGCGCTGCGTATTATGGAAATTGAGCCATCACACTTGGCTGTTGGGAGAACCACAAGTCACAATAATTAGCCTACTAGAATTGTTGCGACACAAGTTGCCTTGTTTGCATGGGATCAGCAAAGCACCAAAGAGCATTTACTTCATGGGACTTGAAAATCGAACACCCAAGCAGCTTCAGAGCTATTAACGACGCAGCTGCTGCTACCGGCGGACTTGGAACATATATTGTTGAGCTTTCTGGCTTGCACAATTGTAAATTCGCCCAATAGCTCATTCATCACTGTACCTGGATTTCAAAGGATTTTCCTTTCAATTCTGTCAAAATATTTTATTATTATTTTACGTTCCATTCAAGTTTTCTATTGCTACAGTATATTATTATTATCGTTAATGGTGATAGCAAAATAAATATTCAACATAACGGACTGTAAGGAACATCGGCGCTAAGTACGGGGGGGGGGCGTTATATTGGTGGGTAATAACAGAAACGCCCACGGTATTTTTTCCGAGTACTTACTTATGTGTGTTGATTTTATAGAAAAGGCAATTGCCGTTTGCAATGGGGAATTTAGAGGACTGTTATCTTAATTTCGGTCGGCTTTGTAATAGTAGGACGATCTCGCGCAGAAACACTGGGTTTGTGAATACAGGTGCTTCCTCGATTATCCGGTCTAGTCGGGACAGCGTTTCTTCAAAACCTGAACGGATAAGTAAAAAAACCGCATAATTGAATTCCTTTACTTAAGCCAAAACAACGCAGCAAGAAGCAGATTTAAATGCAACAAAACTTACAGAAGGGCTATTATTTTATTGCCCCACAAAAGTTATTTATTTCACCTCTCTCATTGAAATAGTTCTGAATCTGTCTTGTTAAATAAGAGCTTTGTGAGGTCACCACAATGACAATTAACAATTCTTGAGCAAAATTGTAAAGTAACACTTCATTGTTACCGTGAAATGGGGTTACTTTGCCCACTTTTTGTGCATTTATGGCCATAACTTTAGACATAGTGAAGTTAAATGTTTTTTTTTGTAGTTCAGTCAACATGTCTCATGTTGTACTACATTTCTTATGTGAAATTATGAGATTAATTTTTTTCATACTGTTATTTTTTTAAAAAAACCTCAGGTGGGGCAAAGTAGCCCCGTATAGGGCAACTTTGCCCATATATGTATTTGTACATTTGAATGCACAATCTGCCATGGTAAGATGCAATTTTAAACTTCTAGAGACAACTTTGCCCACTCTGAAGACAAAAAAAAACTACTGGAACCAATATTTATTATAAAGCTGGTACAATAGCATCAGTTATTGTATGGTAGAGTACATAGTTCTTATAATTGTTTTTTGTCACATTGTTACTAATACAGAACAATTGTAAAAACTATAAACCAGAGCTAAAAATTATCCCATTGTTTTATATTTACTTTAAATAAGTGGCAAATCAATTGCGAAACAAAATAAACCAAGAAACGAATGAAGAACATCATGAAACATACACATCATGAAAAATTGCAACAAATACATTGTTATCGGAGATTGGTAATACCACTCAATTCAGCACGGAAAGTGTATTGCTCTCTTCTGTTTGGTTGTGGTGGTGGCAAGCTCAAAACTATTTGGTTTAAGTCGACTTCACAATATTCATTTATCCAAGCAAAGAGCTCTTTTCCAAGATGCTTCATGAAATGAATTTCTGCAAAAGCCGCAGTTGCATCGAAATTGACAATCTCACCAACATAATGAATCACACTTGACTTGACAATATATTTTATAACCACAAAATCTCCGCACTTATTTCTGCTTTCTTGTGGCCAATTTTCTTCTTCACTTGATTCTAGATCATCTGATGTATCATTGTAGTGTAAACTGCAATCACTCTCATCACTGCTGCTCCAGTAAGCATGCTGCTGTGCACCACCTGTCTTTTTGTTTTTTGCCTTTGTAGACACCTCATCTGCTCTTACTATATTTCCTTTCGTTGAGTTTTTCGTTTTTGTTATTGGCAATCCACTAGTAGATGGTTGGCAAGTCTTCAAATCATCAACACTGACTGATTTTCCTGGTGGCACTTCCAATTTCTTTCTTTTTGCCCCTTGTCTCTTCTTTATACGATTCTGCTGTAGGTAAGTAAGAACACTATCAGATATACTACTTGATACACTATCATCTAAGTCTGTACTTGGAAGTCGCTTGAGAACTTCATTAGGGTTATATGGATATATCCCTGTTGCTTTGAATCCAGATTTTATGATGTTTGTGTCATTTCCATCCTTTTGCAATATTTTCATCAGCTTACTTAGAAGGTTAGGGAACATGTGCTTATCCAATGAAGTGCTGCTCGGGTATTGCTCTTTGTATTCACTGACAATGTTTCTCCAATGTGTTTTTACAGGACGGAAAACAGACACTTCAAGTGGTTGAGTTAGGTGGGTAGTGTTTGGTGGCAAAAAAGCAAAATTAATGTGGAGTTCTTCACACTTTTGAATGACTCTACTGTTCAAATGAGAACTTAAATTATCTCCAATAATGACTTTTGTCCCAGGAAGTTTTTTTGCCCAAGGAACAATAACACTGGTAAACCAGTCTTCGAAAGTGCATGCATCAAACCAACCAGATGTGGTCCTTCCATAGCGAGTACTTGGTGGACCACCCTCACACCAACTGTGCCACAGCTTTATTGATTTATACACAACGTACAATGGCAGAAACTCGCCGTTAGCTGTTGCTGAAAACATTACACTAACAGCACCCTTTGAGAAGTTTTTAATTCGTTCTGGATATTTAACACCACGACAAAAAATCATCTTCTTTACTCCAGGGTCATCACTGAAATTTGTTTCATCATAGTTAACTATGTGTGTGCTTGGAATATCTTGAAGTGTGGATTGAAGGTGTCTAAAGTACACATTTATATCATCATGACTTGTCTGAGCTCTTGCTCTTTTGATATTTCTACACAAGCGTTCAGTAAGTGAAGATTTGTGACGATGAAAGAATCCTTTCACCCAATCATAGCCAGGCATATTATTAGTAAAGCACTCTATTACTTTTCCTTTAGAATCAATATGATTTTTTACAATCATTCGGACATCAAGACAGGATAGAGGCATTCCCCATTCCGCGCAAATTAGAAGATGATGAACCATTGCTCTCTCTTCTTCCTCTGTCAATGCAGTGGGCCTACCTACAGATTTTGAGTGGAGTTTCTTTAATTTATTAGATAAAGTTCTCCTGGGAACCCTGTACTCTTTCTCTGCTTTTCTGACTGACATCCCCCCTTGAACAGCTGATAGTGCATTTTTCAAACACTCTTCTGAGTAATTTTTATATGGCCGTGACCCCTTTCTTTTCCTGTATCTTCTCATTGCATTTAGACTATTATTTACACTATACATGAAATTTTCCTAGAAAGTTAAATTAAAATCTGTAAATGCATTTTAAGCATCAACCAATGTAGGAATGACTAATGAATTACCGTACTCATGTAACATGATTAGGCATCTCAAAGTGGGCAAAGTTGTACCGTATACACCAAAATAAGCATGAAGTTTAATAAGTTCACCAACATTTTTTGTTTTTATATGGAACCAAATAAAAATCATATGCAATAAGTTGCTAATGAGAATATCTTCACTCACAATACTTACCATATTTATATCATTATTAATAATAAGGCTGTAAGAGAAAGTACTAAGCAACATTATTTTTGAAAAAAAACAGGACCTGCAAAAATACAAAAAATAATGGTTTAAAGATAATTTTTTCACTTGTTTTTATGGAAGTATGGTAATCATATGATGAATTTATACTATAAAATAAAAATTCACTTAGTTTGTATGTAAAAGCTGGAATATTTTCACTTTCAAAAATTTTTGAAATTTCGGGCAAAGTTGCCATGAAGGGCAAAGAAACCCCATTTCACGGTATATCATAAATTATTATCTGACCCAATAGACCAGGGGTGGGCAACTTCTCTGGTCGGCGGGCCAGATGTGGGAAAATGAAGTCGTTGGTGGGCCGGATTATTAGATGAAATAATATTCACTAACTTAACCACATATCTATTCACTAAATTATTGCCATGGTTTCCAAGTTTCGTCAAATAATGACGACTAGTGAGTGCTGTACTCTTTTAATACCGCAACACTCTTGAATAAACATACTGACTGCTTTGTTGCCGACATTTGTAAAAAATACTTCGGTATCCAATCTTTGTTAAATGCTAGACACTCTCTTTCAAATATACGTTTCTTAGGGTATTCCATGGTTAATAATCCTTAATAATTATGGGCCCCATTTGAAAAAATGGGACACATATTGTTTTTGTCCGTTTTTTTTTTCTTTTTTTTTTCTTCGTCAAACGCTTGACAGGCATGGCATGGCGCCCCGACATCTACCAGAAGGAATAATATAATCGCCATGAAACTTGGTCATTTTTGAGACAACATGGCCGGCCTAGATGTGCAGAAACCAAAATTTTTGGTAATAAATTTAGGGGAATTCTTCCCCTTGGACGTTAAAAACCAAAACGGTCATTTTTTCTAAAAAAATTAGGTCATAGCGCTTGAACGGCTGCTCCAATTTGAATCAAATTTGGTGGAATGTTAGTGCACTAGTCACTGATTTAACACTTAAAAGAAATAAAAAAATTACCTAGGGAAATACCCTAAAAATTAAACTTTTGCTGTTAAATGATAATTGTGACAGGCATGCTATGGCGCCCGACATCTACCAGAAGGAATAATGGAATCGCCATGAAACTTGGTCATTTTTTAGACAACATGGCCTAGATATGCAGAAACCAAAATTTTGGGTAATAAATTTAGGGGAATTCCCCTTGGACGTTAAAAACCAAAACGGTCATTTTTTCTAAAAAATTAGCTTTTTAGGCCATAGCGCTTGAACGGATGCTCCAATTTGAATCAAATTTGGTGGAATGTTAGTGCACTAGTCACTGATTTAACACTTAAAAGAAATAAAAAAATTACCTAGGGAAATACCCTAAAAATTAAACTTTTGCTGTTAAATGATAATTGTGACAGGCATGCTATGTATGGCGCCCGACATCTACCAGAAGGAATAATGGAATCGCAATGAAACTTGGTGATTTTTTAGACAACATGGCCTAGATATGCAGAAACCAAAATTTTGGGTAATAAATTTAGGGGAATTCCCCTTGGACGTTAAAAACCAAAACGGTCATTTTTTTCTAAAAAAATAGTATTTTAGGCCATAGCGCTTGAACGGACGGCTGCTCCAATTTAAATCAAATTTAGTGGAATGTTAGTGCACTAGTCACTGATTTAACACTTAAAAGAAATAAAAAAATTACCTAGGGAAATACCCTAAAAATTAAACTTTTGCTGTTAAATGATAATTGTGACAGGCATGCTATGTCGCCCCGACACCTACCAGAAGGGTTAATAATGTATGAATGAAATTGCAATGAAACTCTGTGATTTGTTGGACAACAAGGTCTAGATATGCAGAAATCAAAATTTTGGGTGATAAATCTAGGGGAATTCCCCTGGGACGTTAAAACCATAACGGTATTTTTTTCTAAAAAAATAGCCTTTTTTGGGCATAGCGCTTGAACGACAGATACAATTTGAATCAGATTTGGTGGAATGTAAGTGCATTAGTCACTGATTTAATACTCAAAAGAAATAAAAAAATTACCCAGGGAAATCCCTAAAAATCGGATTTTGTTCTCTAAGTATCATTGTGACAAGCATGCCATGTTGCCCCGAAATCTAGCAAAAGGAGTGATGAAATCGCAATAAAAATTTGACATTTGTAACAGAACATGGTCTAGATAAGCAGAAACCAAAATATTGGGTAATGAATCTAGGGAAATTCCCCTGAGACGTTAAAAACCAAAACATTTTTTTCTAAAAAATTGTTTTTTCGGGCATTTTGAACGGCTGCTCTTATTTTGATCAAATTTGGTTAAATGTTAAACCATTAGACACTTTAGGCCAATTAAAAGAAAGAAAACATTTGATTAGAGTAATTCCCCTAAAAACGAAGATATGTTTTTGAATTATGATTGTGACAGGCATGCCATATCGCACTGACATCTCCAACAAGAAGTCGACAAATCACATTAAAACTTTAAGAATTGTTACATAACATGGCCACATATGTAAAAACAGAAACTCATCTACTAAACCTAGGGGGAATTTCCTTTATTTCATTACAGCGCTTAAAAAGGTTTAATTTAAAACATTTAATAACTACACATTGAAAAGAAGTTTGGTTGGACAACTATGGGACCCATGCGTTTATGCTTGCAGAAACAAACTACATACTCAGTGTATAAAATACAAATTGTGGTTAGGGACCCTGTAGCATGAATATATGTCATACAAAATGTGTTTTACAAATGGTGGTGGTTAAACACGTGGTTGACACTCTCTAGTTTATAAAAACTGATAACAGGTAAAGAAAAACTAACCCTAGCAGTCACGTTGTTACACGCCGTACTCAGTAGTGGGTGATGTTTAAAACGCTTTCTGCTTTGACCTTATAATGTTTCTTTAAAAAGTGTGCCAACACAATTGTTTTTTCACTAAGGCAATTGTTATTCCACCAGCTCGCATTAACAGTGCGGTAACAGAAGAGCGATAGGCAACTTTTAGGAATGATGCGTCGGACCACATTACAGAGTGTGGATGGATACAGACAGCGGGCCTGACCTGGACCATATTGCAGGTTATTGTTAGATGCAGTCTTGGGGCCGGTCAAAATCCCTTCACGGGCCGGACCCGGCCCGCGGGCCGTATGTTGCCCACCCCTGCAATAGACGGATAATCGGATGCCGGATGAACGAGGGACGCATAATCGAAGAAGCACTGTTAGTTGTATTACGAAAGCTATCGGATAATATGTTTTGTACAACTCTCTCTCTTCTTCCATTTAGATTCAAACTAAATGCAATTTCAGCTCTATGCAGAGACTGAACTAAAAACCTGAAGAAGATTAATTACGCAGACAAACTTACGAACAAAAAAATAAATAATGAACTTCAAATTAAATAACCAAAGACTAACTAATTAATTGTGTATTTAAAACACTGCTCCTATTTACATCAGCTTAGCTAGCTATAGGAATGTTTATAAACGTTAATAAAAAAGCTGAAATCCTACACGAAACGGGCAACATTATTACGGAACAACGAGCTTACAATTGAGGTATTAAATTAGTGGCCAGTGTAGTATATATATTAGAAGCAAGTATATAAATATGTCAGAAGCGAAAAGAAACAAAAATTCCAAGCAGTCTTTCTTCTATATAAGTGCTTATTTACATCCATCCCCCTACCTATACTTAATCCAATTATTTCCTGCAATGCAACTGTGTCAGCTTTAAACGAATCCGTTCTTCTCGGAAGTATCCTTGCACCAGTCGATGAGTCCTCCTTTACTGTCTAGTTAACCGGCCGTAAATTCTCGTGGAAGAAAGTTACAAAAATCTTGGCACGATGTAAGGTTTGTTATGTAGTTGGGGAGTCAAATATAAAAAAAATAACAGTTCCTTCACTCAACCTACTATATCCCATTCACCCCGTATGTTTGGGATCATCAAAGGTATGCAGCCTTACCTTCTTACCATTGAGCGCGCTGCACCACCCGCTTACTTCATTCAGACCTTCCGATAATGCCTCCAACTCTGAAATAACAACACGGGCGTAGACCTGTACCTTGAACGACAGGCCGCCGTGGCAGACTTCTTCGGTTGAAGTGTCTGTCTGTATTCTATGGAGCTTTCTTTGTATCACGATATTATATAAATTTTGCTCGGGAATTAGAGAGAGAAGCTACGTTTCCGACCCAATGAAAGACCGTTTAATTTGCGAGATCAACCAAATTCATAGCTTCGCTGATGCAAAGGTTTCGGATCTCTCTACTGTCGCAATGGTGCAGACACTATTTTCAGAGAACGATGTGTTAATAAAAATTATGCTTCCAAATTAGGAAGCAGTTTTGCGACTTTACCATGTGTGAAGCTGAAAGGTCTTTTTTTAGTGCCCTTCGACGGTTGAAGAAGACATATCTAAGATCTACTATGACGCAGAGTCGGTGGATTAACAACGCCACCGTTCGCCGAAATACTTTTGCTTTGTCCAAGTAGTAACAATACACGCGGAAACGTCACTGTTTCTTTTACACTTTTGTTAATAAAGGAATTCGCGAAAAAGCTTTAATAAAGGATTTAAATTAACTTTATGACCGTAATGACGTACTTTAGGTTAATTTAAACAACGATGATTTATTTTAAGGGCACGTGTTATCTATCTTGTTCAATACTACTTTTTATCTTAAGAATCGGCGCCGCCCGATCAAAGCAAATTTGCCGCCATCGGATGGGCATCACGTAAGGTCAACGGAAACCAGCATTGCAGCTAAACTATATTATACCGAAAGGCGCATATCAATGTTTAACCGAAAGAATAAAAGACATTACCCGTAACCAGTTAAATTCGCGACAACGTACTTTTTTTATTTAGGCGATCAACCACGCGTAATTAAGTTTGCAAACACTGTTTAGGTTACGACGTAAGGTATAAATGAAGAGTCAACATGTTTAATTTTTTGGCCGCACTCCCAAACTTTTGAAACACTTGGCGCCTATGGTAAGGAACCATTGTGTTGAACCTTTCTACAACTAAGGCAATTGAATTATCAAACATAAAACATGCTAACGTTTTCACGACGACTCTGGAGCTTCTTAAAAAAGGGGGGGAGGGTTATGCATTCTTATATTACTTTTAGCAAAGTTAAGTTATGCACAAGGACTACCAAGCCAAAATCCAGCTTAAATCATATCCGCACATACTTCGTGAAATGCGGAAGGAAGAAAATCAACTTGCGGTGGTCTACTAGTATTGCCGGCTTTAACACAAATGACCCACCCACCCATTTCGTTTAACGCTTAACATGTACCAAGGAAACTAAATCACATACTAGTGTTTTTTTTTTCTTGTGATAAACACTTTTAAGATGATAAGCGCATGATTTAAGTAGTGTAGTTATAAAAACTTAACCATCATGTCATTATACGGACCAAGAGACG
This sequence comes from Ciona savignyi, assembly GCA_000149265.1. Lineage (NCBI taxonomy): Eukaryota > Metazoa > Chordata > Ascidiacea > Phlebobranchia > Cionidae > Ciona > Ciona savignyi. The sequence goes on from CH002721.1 coordinate 87,952, forward strand.
ATCCATTAAAACAGCGGGGACAATTTACGACTACGCTACATACAGGTTGAATCACACATACATCGCGGTCAAATTTAAGTCGTGTCAGGGGATTGGTGCAATCAATCCTCTCATCTGACAAACTTATTTAAAAGGTACCTGGGAGTACAATTATTCAATCCGATCAAAGGATGATGATGTAGTGTTTTTTATTACATGCCAAGGCGTATAAATGTATATAGCTCATCCATTTCAAGAACAGGTGAAGATCTTCTTCTGCCAAATATTCTCTACAGAGTTGGATGCAAATTCCGCTATCGGAGGACTCTGGGCATTTTCGAAGCAGATGTCCCCAAATAGTCGAAGGATTACCTGGCGTAATTTAAATACATTCAGAACCACTATAATCGATGAATACTCGTCGTTTTAAGAGGTAAGGATTTGAGAAACACCTCAACAAGAAGTGTTTTAGAAAATTAGTGCGAATCTTCTTTTACAACCACAAAAAAAACGAATTCGTGGTTTCGGCTGATGCATTTAACTGCGGGAATTTGTTAGGTGTTCTTCAAGTGTTGCCAGGGATTAATTTCCACGTCGATAGATACTAAACATTGTAATTACCTTGCAAGAAAACACGTTTTTTCTATGATAATAACCTTGGATGGGGAAAAAGATGGTCGATGTTTTATATAAAAGTGCATGGCCACCTACTACTCACCCCCCTTCCTTATGATAGGGGAACAACACGCGAACGTAGAAAAGCATAAATATATACCCGTCTTATCAGCAGAGAATTCAGATAGAAAACGACAATATAAAAACAGCTAACAGGCGTTTGGTCGCTTAGCTCACTCACACCATATATATCAAGAAAAAAAAGGACTGTACCGTGCTTTAATCCTCCCAATAGCCATTTAGGGCGCCAAAACAAGGAGCACCAACGCAGCAAAGAAAGGATAGCAGGAACATATCCGGCATTCTCTTGCGACGGCTGAACGAAGGGCGAGAAAGAACTAACTGCAAATAAAGTGGTATCATCATATATGTAAGGGACGACGAGCCAGCCCATTGAAACTTAACCCGGTTAAAAAACTGCATATAAAGTGGATTGATTGAGCTTTTGACACGTCTAGCGTGCGGGATGTTTATTATGATCCAGACAAGCTACTATGCTGCACACACAACAAGCGACACTTTGAAAAGGCAACAGTACAGAGGAGGAGGATAGGATATTTTATCTTTATCCCCGTGAATGGAGACACGGGCAATCATCAGATCACCTCGCGCCCATCGTCGGGTTACCCCGGAGCTATTGCAATGTGTTGTATATGATAGACACGTTCCTTTAATTTGGTAGAACCCATTAATCCGCTGGGTTCAGGCAATGTCCGTAAAGTGCCTTGCCCAAGGACAACCGACTAGCTAGCGACCAGTTTCGCACCTTTAATCTTTCGATTGAAAGGCGACGCACTTAACCGTTAGACCAACGGGCCGGACAAAGGCTACTAGGTTCAGATATGTGCGATATTATAACGAAGATTGATTTGACAAAATAATCTCGGATTTGCAGAAAGAAAACTTAATAAATCGACTTCACATGCAAAACGTAATCTTACTTACTAGTGGAGAAGAGAATTTAATAGACGTATTTCTTTATTTACTTATTTTCGCCGCTAGAGCTGACAGGCAAAAAAAAAACAATTCGCGGGATACAAAATTAAGGATAAGTTAATAATAACATACTACTTAACCTTTTAAGAGTTTTTTTTATGTTAGTTAGGGGGGTCTCTAAACGCCTACCAAAAGTTTACAATATTTAATCGTACAGTATTGTGTAGGGGTAGGCTACCTAATTTACAAATACAGTATAATGCCAGATTCGTGTTGCGCTGTTGGTTGCACAAACAGGAGTGCAAAGAAAACTGAAGGTGAACAACGAATTAATTTTTATAGAATACCATCAGACACCACAGAAAAAAGTCGTGCACAACGGGAAGCATGGGGAGCAATCCGAAGAAAAAACTGGAGTGAAGCAATCAATGATTGGTGTATCAAAATTATGCGGAGCTCATTTTATTTCAGGTAAGAGTTTAATAATAATTTATCTAACAACCACTTTATTAACCATAAAGGTAAAAAGTCAGATGATCCATCTTCTCCGGATTATGTTCCCAGTATTTTCAGTTTTTAAAAATCTACCGGTACTACATCAAAGAATGAGAAGCTTAGCCGATTCAACCGTATGCTAAAAAGGAAACATGCATATACATAACAGATACATAAAAAGGATATAGATATAGAAACAATGGAAAGCGAGCATGAACGGTTACCGGTACCGGCACTGGTATAAATGATATACCGGTACATAATAATATGGATATCATTGATGAAGGTAAAGTATACTTTTATATGCTTTATGTTAATAAGTCGTACTTTTAAATTGAATTATATGTACATACATATACAGAGGTGAATTATGCTATAGAACTAAGAAAAATCATAGAAAAAGATATAGTATTATCGAACAGATGAAGCAGGAAATTGGGGAGTTGAAAGATAAAACAGTGTGTAATTTTAAAATGATGACTGGACTATAGTGGCCTATGAGTGCCATTCTATTTTTTTAATAAATTAACCGAAAGAAAAATAAATAAAATAAAACAGTATTATTTTAAAACTAATTTAAAAAAAATAAATAATATTTTAAAACTAATTTAAAAAAATAAATAATATTTTAAAACTAATTTAAAAAAATAAATAATATTTTAAAACAAGTTTAAACAAAAAAAAATTTACTTTAAAAAAAATAAAATTATTACAAAAAAAAATGTAAAAAAAAAAAAAAAAAAAAACGAAATAAATTTTTTTCAGTGTTTCCCGATTTATTTTTAGTGACTTCTAAGGTCATTTTATTTGTTGTTATAAAGTCAGTTTTCGTGACAGCTATGTATATATGTTTTTAAGTTGTTAGATTTATTCTACTTGTACTCATATTACTTACGCCTTTATTAGAGATATATTAACACCAAATTGTAACGTATGGACAATAAACCGAAAAAACACTGATGATTTGCACATGGTAAAAAGAGAATAACAATTACCAAAATTTTTACCAGCACTGTTGGAGTGTGTTCCGTATGATTGAGACGTTCTTTCAGTTTTGGTGGAACCAATTAATCCACAGGTTTTAGACAATGTCCCAAGTCCCTAACCGGAAAAACTTAAATAAGGGAAGCTGCACACTAAAATGAAGATAAGAGTGTTCTATAATAAATATTACTGTTAGTTCTGAGGTTTAATTGAGTTCTTGAATTGAAATTAGTATTTGTAACAGTTTTATTAATTAGTTTTTTTTATAGTTTTACTCTTTAAGTGCTGCCGATCTTACCCTTCAACTGAAATGCGACGCATTGAACAACCTATTTAATCAAACAAAGTAAACTTTTTAACTTGCACACTTGGAACCAGTAATATATAAATAAGCTCGATTCCTTTTGACTTCATTTAAATGGTTAAAACTTAACTGAAGTTAAAGGTTTATTGCATTTTACTGTTGTAGGACTATAATACCTTTTTGTTTTTACTCTTCACCCACCTAGAACCTACTTAGAACAGAGGCCTACCCTTGAACTTAAATGGCACTCAAAGAACTGGAAAAATATGTCAACCAGTTAGGGATGCACAATATAGAATTTCGAATCTTTGAGATTCGAATCTCTAGGAATTCGAATCTTTACAAGCAATTTAATAAGAATAGTTACAACCAGTCTACACCTCGAAATTTAATCTTGGATTTTGTGCAACGAGATTACCCACAGTATAATTGGAGTCTAAGAACCTTGTGTCGAAGATTGTATTATTTTAATATAAAATACACATAACAAGAAATTACTTGTGATCAAGTAAAAGAAGCTGTTTTAAAAGAACTTGATGGACCAGGCAATTGTTTAGGCTATCGTGCTATGCATAAAAAAGTAAGACAACAACATGGATTAAATGTACCAAGGGATCTCTTGTTTATGCAGCTATGGTTGAGTTGAACCCAGAAGGACTTCAGTCAAGGGTGGTTGGTGGGTTCAAAAAAGAAAAGAGAACACTTTATTTCCAAGGGACCAAATTGGGTTCACTCTATGGATGGTCATTGTAAATTAATGGGGTATCAGAGAAGCACGTTTCCCTTGGCAGTTTATGGAAGTATTGATACTGCTAGCCGTAAGATAATGTGGATAAAACTATGGACTGATAACTGTGACCCTAAATCGTCTGGAAAAGTACTTTAAGAGGCAACTGCTATACCTTAAAGACCAAGGTTACTATGACCCAGGAAATGACATTGACAGGTAGTTTAATTTTTGTTTCTTTTTAATTTGGAGTATATAATATTCAAGTTTTAACCAGTTAATGTTCAACATAAGGGCCGTTATAAAATAAATAAATTATCGGTTGGGTTCACACCAATAAGACAAAACACATGTCGGTGCTGCAACCTATTAACCACAACCGACTGGCTGAAATCCAAGGGAATTCAGGAACAGTAGGTTGCTGTACCATGTTTCAATATCTTAAATCCACTTTTATTGTTTCTAGAAAAATTTTGGCTTTTGTATATATCCCTGTCATTCAAAAGGAAATTGACGTGTAGAGTACAAAAAGATAAATATCTACCCAGTGGAGTACCAGAGCACATTTTTAACTTTCCAGAAAAGTACGATTTGGAACAGTGTGGTATGTATTGTTTTGTTGCCTGTCAATAAGAAACACTACATTTCCTAATTATTATTTTCGAAGAGGGCAATCATCTCTCTAAAAATGTTTTAATTTTTAATAACAAGTAGTTCGTTGTGTGAAGTTTTAAACAGTATTTTAGTATGGTCTGACAACCGTACAATATGATTTTATTACAGGACATGTGTTATCGGATGAAATCCTACATGAAGTTGCTCAGCTATCTGGTGTTTTGGATATATCTGAGGATTACCTACCCATGTCGCTGCGTGAAACGCTAGAAAAACTCATTCCCAATGCCAATGATATTGAACCAAAGAACTGTGCAGAAGCCTTTAAATTTATTAAGAAAAGCTATAAATAAATACACCACAGACACACATTGTTTTGGTCAATGCAATCAAAATTTGTTTAGCAAAATTTTCTTAAGGACTTTCTTCTTTGCATTTTTCCAGTTGCAACATCTCACAATATGTATTACATTGGTGTGTTGTGACAAAGTTGTTTATGGCAGTGCATGTTAAATTCCCAGTACAAAAATTAAAGTCTCCATTTGAATTTAGCAATTCTTTTGATGCAACCTCTGGATCGGTCAGTGTACAACTACTCCCCTGTATGTCAGTTAACAAAAGCTGATGATTTGATTGGACATACGAAAAATGAGCAAGACTAGCAGCTTTTTGATTAACAGTGTTTTCAACATCGCTCCTTATGGCTAATCCATTATTTCCTATGTATTTCTTAAAGGTCCCCTCTATAAATTAAAGGTCCCCTCACACTCCCACGCATCTGTGAAATGACATGCATGTCTAAAAACCCACCTTTATGCAGAGCTGCAGTGTGTGTGCGAAGCAGCTTAATCAAGGCCATCCGTCTAACAGGGTTACTGCTTTTACTATGTTACGGCCATTGTCTGTGACGGTGGCCGTAATATTTTCGGCTTTGATTCCGAACTCCCTCTGTGATTACGCTAAGACGTACAGACAGATTTTCGGCGGTATGGCTTTCGGACATTTCTCTGGTAGACAAGATGGCATACTGCATTTTCCAATTCTCGTCTATCCAATGCACTGTTGCTGTAATGTACGCATGATTACGTCGGGAAGTCCACATGTCGGTTGTTATAGAAAGGTGTGGGACTTTTTCGGTCGTCAATTTAAGACATTCTTTTGCCTCTTCGAATTTCCCCTTTGTAATCGCACAGTAGGCTTTACGATGCTTAATTACATACAACGGATTGAGAGCAGCGACCATTTCCTTAAACCCTTCACCTTCAACGATGGCAAAGGGACGCATGTCCCTCCAAACAAAGTGAGCAACCTTATCGTCCAGACGGCGCGGACTTCCGAAGTGGTGTAAGTTTACTTCGCTGAAAGCTTCTTATATCTGCTTGGGAGTTCGAATCATTGGAAGATGAACATGAGCCTGTGCTATTTACACTGGGGTGACGTTTCAGGTGGTATCTAAGCGTAGTTGTCGAACACCTTGCACTAAAAACGGCTTCGCACAGATCACACGTTACGCTCTCTTCAGTTTTTGTAAAATTACTCCAGATATCTGATGCTGCTGGCATTTTTCTAAATATTGTGCTCCACGTTTAGAATGACTAAATCAGTAAGAAAAATATTAACACAATCGGATTTGTTTTTTTAAACGTTTATTACGAAATGTGTTGCAATAGTGGGATAAGTGATACAACAATGCGGCGAACAGAATACACAAGTTAGCCTAAATTGTCTGGTATGCGCAGTAATCTGGTACAAACGTAGGTTAATGTTTATTTTGTAAATTTATGGTTTAAAAGCAATGCAATAATTTAATAAACACAAATAAACCGCTCTGACAGAACGTTCTTAAAAGTATACAAGTATCTTATGTCCACGTGTATTAATTGCAAAAAGTAAAGTCGAATAATAGGCAAACTTCTAATTGTAAAACTTTAGTTCCCATAATAGACTTAATATTTTGTCAAATTAAGCGGCCAGTTCGTGCAAGCCACCGATGTTTAGTGCGACGTACAATAAGAATATAAGATTAACCTAGATGACGGGAAGTGGCCTTATCTTGTGAAGACGCCGGCCCGGCAGCGCGCGATAACAACACACGCTATAAGTAAGTTGTTTTTAAAATGCCGTGAGGTCGATATGCATCGTTACATCGAGTAGGAAAAAATGCCGATGTAATCGGTTAACCGATTATTTTTTGATCGGTTAACCGTTAAGATTTTTTATGAATTTGCACAGCCCTAATTATACCAGTTACCCAAGTAGATGAAATCATGCTCTGTATTTGTGGACTTGTTAATTTAAATGCAAGTGTAGTTAGATACTGAATTTTGTTGTCATTTAAAGCAGAAAAAATAAAACAACAAATTTGTTGAAAAGGTTTTATAGATAACAAAAATATCTAACACAACTTTCAGTTATGGTGCATTTTTGCATGTTGGGCAAATCCATTTTCGTCTTGGGGCAGGCATGCAACGTTTGACGTTTTATTGAAGAGGTTTGTTTACCCTCTGTGTGTGCATCTTTGGCGCTGTGGATGAACACTCGGTGCTGGTCGCTTGGCTCCGAATATCCTGACTCTTTATTGTCAAACGTTGTCAATATGAACACACGAATAAATCAATGCACTTCACACGGGAATCGATTCGCGTCGGAATAATTGCGCGATGTGATTATCGGACTGTCCGTTTTCCTTGTTTCCGGATTAAACAAAGAACGAGTTGACACGCCGCTAGTTTTGCCTTGTTCCTTTTATGTCAACTATGCGACAAAGTCTCAAAGGCAGTCACTTTGTTCTCCTCTCAGCCCAGCCACCAGTCTCCACCAGGCCTCAGGCAACTCGTGACGAATACGTCATATTCAGATGACCAACCGCACATTTTTTCATTACGTCATACCTACAGCGTTGCTTCTGTGGTTTTCAATTCTATGACGTCACCTTATCGCAGATGCTTATAATTGAGATGATTTACATGGACGATCGCCGCATTGCACGTGTCAGATTGACACATTTGTAGTGGTACCACTCTATTGCGCATCCATATGCTGGCCTATATATAACACACACAATATCGTTCTTCTGGATTCTCCATATTGGGGTCATTTTTTCAAAATAGCAACTCCGGCAATAACACAACAGTAATATTTTAGTTGTTTGCTCATAGTATTTTTAACTCTGATGCCAATGACATCGTTGTTTTACCCTCAGGAGTGTTAATAAAAAAGGAACAGTAATTAACATCCAAAATCATCATTTAACCCTGAATTTGACAGTAGTATGGATGCTTACAATAAGGTTTTCATCCGGAAGTATCGGAAATTTCTTGTCAGCTGCCCAACCTTCCAAACCACAGCGGTATTTGTAAGGCCATTTTATTTCCAGCAGACCCTTTCCATGGCAATCACAACTTATAATACCATCAGGACTAGTAGCACCCAAGTAAGGTTCCGTACTGGACACATGAAGTCCTGTGAAATTTGCATGGCTCACCTTAGCAATGGAAACAAAATGTTCACGCGCTTTTGGTTTCCATACCGCGCCCATACCTCAACGCTGCTGTTCACCAGGTGGTGTGTAATCAATCCACTATTCTATTCAGCAGTGATTTAGAAGGGTTTGTACGGTCGTGTGGCCGAATGGTTAACGCGACCGATACATATACCGACTCCTATATACAAAAAACGGTCCTAGTGACGAGCCCTTCATGGGTTCGAAACTTGGCTCGGTTAAAAAAAAAAAAAAAAAGATTTAGAAGGGTTACTGGTTGGAGTATGACAAATTTGGTGAAATAATGATGATGTTAGCCGACCTGAGCGACGAAGTTTCCACTGGTCAGATAAATGCTGTTTGTTTGTTGTTTTGTTATTTGGCATAAATTATTGTAAACGGGTTTATTGTTTTCACTGACATAAGATCTTGTGCACTCTGTCTTTAGCTTTTCATTTGAATAGTTACTTAAAATTGTATTGGGGTCAAAAAGGCTTGTAAGTGGTTCAGAAATTGTATTTAGGTCACTTTCTTCTGCTTCATCCAGTGTCAATGTCGATGACAGCATCCTCCTTTTGGTGCTGTATGTCCACACTTGTTAAAATAGCTGCATTTGAAATGTGTCGTAAGCTTTCAATATCGGTTTGGTCTTAGTTAGAATGTGGAGTGTCAAAACTATAATGCTTTACGTTTGGTGAATCCTTAGAACTGCGCGTGGTGTGTTTTCATTAGGTTTAGGTCTTTTAAAATCTATTTCTTTTAGAGGCAGTGGAGCTGCTTGCCGTTTTGAAACATTTCATGCGCAAAGTTGACGCTACTTTGTTCAATTGTAAGTTGCAAAAGGCTTGCACTTTAAACAATACAGCAAGCAGCAAGGTGGTAGGTAACGTGCGGATCCAAGTCTGAAAATATGTAGGCCTACTTATAGCCAGTCCTGACTTCTCCCCCTTTCTGCCTTTTATATTAAAATATTTTGCAGTTGTTGGTCAGAAGTGTTGTAGCTAGCCATAATCCGACGAACAGTATTGGCGGTATATGCCAACAAGGTAAGCAAGCAATCAATCATCTATAATAAAAGATTTAAAATGACATTGATTTTAATACATCTCAATCGTAATATTGTGGTTTTCGGAACATTCTAGAAAACCAAACTATTTAACGATCGAACTATACGCCCACGAAACAAACATCATATGTATGGCATATTCACTACAACACTTTGAAATAGAGTATTTTTGGTGGTTGAGACGGGACCTCCGGGATATTGGAAAAAGAGCATCATTGTTTTTTCTAGGTGCAGCAAGTTCATCTTCATCAGAGGATATTTTTAAGCATACAAATTAATAAAGCTTATATAAAAAGATATACTATATAATAGCGATAGGATAAAAAAACAACGTTCGTTTGATTTAAGTTTGGAGAACAACACATATTTTCACGGTTATACATGCAGATTTAGGATAAGGGTACATACATACATTACAGGTATTCTAACAAACTTCACACCAAGGATAAGCGACTACTCCCCCCGCAACACAATAAGGACACCGGGTTTAGATACCATATAGGACGAAGAAGTACTACTGGTGATACTACGGTTTTATTTATACAAGCAATTCTATTGTTACGTATGGTCCAGATATAATATTGGGAATGTACCGACCGTCTGATTGGTCGTGGTAATTTCTTTCTTTCTGTTCTTTACAACGTGGAAGCAGGTGGGCTTCTCTTTAAAGTTTAGAGGCCATCATTTTTGGTTGAGTTGTTTTAACAAACTTTTGGACTAAATTACTATGTAAACAATTATAACTTATTTCAGTGAAATTGATAATTTAATTTGTAATCCAATCAATAACAATGACATACATAATACTTCCCATCATTGGGACATTGCAGGCCTCCTATTTTTTTTCATAACCGCCCGACTCCTCTGGCTGAGAAGAAACATATGACGATTTTGTGATTGATTCATCGATGAACAATTTTTACGTGATTTAAGTAACTAAATAACCTTCTAGATACTCTGACTATATTACCTGGCCTAGTTGTTGATGTTTAATAATTTCTTCAATAAATTAAAGCAAAAACCCAGCTGCCTTTTCTTGATTTGCGGTAAGGAAAAACTTTGGTTAAATTGGTTTATCCATTTTTCAATGAGTTTTTTTCCCTTTTATAGATAATTAACTTCATGCTCAATTTCATTTTCAAAAATCATTCCCATACACAGTCATCTTTCTACACCGATGGGCACTAGGCAATCGACTGTGATGGACATACAATACACCCATCTGGATGCAAGATAATTATCAAATATAAAGTCTAATAAGTTACCGATATTGGTGGTAAAATAATAGTCGGATAAGGCTAATTAATAACCATACGAGAATTTGGAATTTTTTGATTAACTTCCGTCTCTTTAACATCCAAGCAAAGCTTTCATTTCCTTCCTGGCTGTGCTTATCTCTAATTTTAATAGTGATTTTGTAGTCTGTATTGAACAGTGCGTTTGCTCACTTGAAGCCTCTCTTTGTTATCTCAGTAATAGTGAATGTTGCGGCACCTTAGAACATTTAGCATTATAAGGTGTACATTGGTAGTAAGATGAATCTAGTAATGCCAAAACAACCATAATGCCTAGTTAATAAAAAGCGTTTAAGCTTACCAACAAAAAAAACTCTTATTGCTCCTTGCTAATCTGGTTGGTATTCTGGCTTCTTCTGGGAGCCCCAACTCTTACAGTGTAGTTAGTGTCAGCACTGTTAATAAAAGGTGCAAGGCCTCTTTTTCTGGTGCGACCGATTAACATTCGAAGTTCCAACATGCGGTTTTAATATGGTTCACAGTTTAAAAAACTTATGTGTTGTTTGTTAACTTGTGTGTTGTTTTTCAACAAAGGTCGATAAATTTAGTATGCAAAAAATATACGTCGTGGTGTTATTACTTATATACAACAATTAGTAGAAAAATGAAGAAACCACGAGGTTTACGGAGTTATAAAAACTGTCCATTATGACAAAACATGACCGCCGGACCTTACAATGGGTTGTATTGGTTAACATAAAATAAAACTTCAAAATATCCAGGCTATTTAATGGTAGTTAGTCAGTCGGGTTAAAAAAATTGTAATATTGGTAATTTAAAGCCCGTTGTTAACTAAGTGCGTGTGCAAACAAACTAGTTGTCCGGCCGGTTAGTTCCCGATGATGGCTGGACGGGTTTTGTTCTTCGGCATTTTACTTTAAACCCGGAAATAGGCTGTACTAAAGAACGTCTGAATTATATACAACGCACTGCAATAGCTCCCGTACGGTAGGCACTAGGTAATCTGACGATTGTCCGTGTGAGAACTCTTCCCCCCCCCATTCACGAAGAAAAAACATCCCATTCTACACAATCACACGACAAAGTGTCGCAACGCACATGCATGATTCTCGTTTTGCCATTTTCCGTTTTTAGTATTATTTTGGCCATTCGCCGTTTTTGCAAGGTGATTTAATTATTTTGAATCGACATTGCATCATATAATTTACTTTCGGCATTTAACATATGATGGTTTGAATGCAAATAATTTGAACTAGTGTTAATTCACGACAACTTCAGTTAAATCGCACTAATATCGTTCAATTGATTCGTAAAGTTAAATTCACAACTTATTTTTGATCACTTATCTCCGGTTTAACATAAGCCGATTTGATTTCAGATACATTTTTTTGCGTCGATGGCGTTCCATAGGATTCATCTTGTTACTACAAAACATTTCTTGTTCATAAAAAAATGTAATTATTGCTTTTTGGAACTGGAGACAGTTATTATCATTTATATATGTACGAGATTGTTGAGATCCTAAATATATATATATTACGTGTATGGTTGTTGGCTGATTGATTGTTTTTTGCTTGTCTGTTTTGCCAAAGCGAGAATAATAATAGCATCAGTGTTTTTTCCTGTTCATTGTATTGAAAGGACGGACTTCTTTTTATTTCTAGACATGTTTTATCTATCTAGTGCAGTTTTTTTAGCTCGTGGCACACTAAAAAATCGCGGCACACTTGAACAAAACAAATTGAATCAAGTAATTTTAATAGGATGGGTGTGCTTGTCGTTTGGCACAAATAAGATCGCAACGAGGTTTCATTTTTGACACACAGCCGCATTTCGTCGTCAATTCCAACTGAGTACTCAATAAAAGTTTAAATGGGATCAAATAACTAAAGTTAGCTTATGGAATAATCTTATTAATAAAATGGTTTTTCTCCTGTGTGATCTAGGTAGCTTTCCTGCTGCTTAACTCAGCGTGCAGGACAAAATGTGATGCAAATACATTAACACCACACTGAACAATGAATTGTGCTATGACATGACAATCAGCCTTAATCCTTCGCTACCCATAGCAATAATACTGTATACTGTACTTGCTACTAAACTAGGGAAAATACTTTTCTGTGCATAAAGGCCAATAATGCCCACTGCACCGTTACGACTGCGACACCCAGCAATGCCCATTGGCGTTTGCGATCTATTGCGACGCGATCCAATGCGTCCGTGCGACGTAGTTTAGTTGGCGCTGCGACAAAGTACTTTTCCAACTATAAAATAACGCATGGGTCTCTGAGGTAACAACCCGACCTTGTTAATAATGTTATTGTCAGATATGTGCACGTCATGTAACATTTCAAAAAGTTTTAACCGGACTGTCATAGTTTTGTTTCTGCAAGCAAGCATAAACGCATAGGTCCCATAGTTGTTAAAACTTCTTTTCCATGTTTAGTTAAAATAATAAGCGTGTTAGATTTACGAACATTTTACTACAAATGTTTTTTTTAAATTTAAACAAACCTCTTGTCAACAAGCGCTTTGGTAAAAGGAAGGTAAATTCCCAAAACAGCCAGATTGAGTTTTTCATCAAACAGTTTTTAATCCGCTTTGGCGACTCCTTATTTTATTTCTTTTTGCTCAATGGTACTAAGGCGCTAACATTTACTAACATTTTGGCCGTTCAAGCCAAACAAATTCGCAACGCTCCCCTAGCAATTTTTAAAATGACTCCCGGTCCCCTCGAAAAATTTAGCAAACGTTAAAATTCTAAAACAATACATACATATTAACCCGGATGCATGCATGGCTTAAGGAAAAACGAGACGCCTCTGACCTTGGCATTTTTAAATGTTTCCTACTCATAGGAGGGCGCCGTTTCCTGTAGTGCAGAAGTCCTTGCACTCCTCCCTACAGATATATCTGGTGTCGAGCAAGTGTGCATTTGTGTCAGGATGGTTAGTCAACGATATACAATTGAAGAATATGTGCTTGGGCTACTCTACATTCATTCTGCTACGCGTGTCCTGTTAATTGAATCTGCACTAACAACGTCGCTTGGGTTAGTTACATTTGGCTGATTGTAGGGGACGATCTTACGACGGGGCATCCAATATGCGAGGGCGTATCACGTGTGTACAACAACGATTTAGAGCTCAATTTCCAAGTATGATATACATTTGTCATGGCCGCCAACTGAACTTGGTGATTCAAGACGCATTTAAATGTTCGAACGAAGCCATGCTTGCTCTGTCTTTAATGAATTCAATGGTAAAGTTTGTTCGCTCTTCTCCGAAACGACTTGCCATCGATGCACGCAATCTCCGTCCACTCTGCCAGATGGTCCATGCTGTTGATATACATGTTAAACTAACTGGTTGGAGCAACTTTTACAGGATTCGACAAGGATGTAAAATCGCGTAATGATGCGCGGTCCTTTCTTGGAAATCTAGAGAAATTTACCACATTTTGTTAAAAACCCTCCAAAGCTTACTGCAATTCGCCTAACCAGTCCACAATTACCATTGGTGAATGTAAGGCAATTTTAGAGAATTTATTAGAAACGATTTGCTGGTAAAGCCGAATGTGAAAACGACGCGCAAGTGTTTTCTTCTAGCAAATGTCAGTCAGCAGCCACACAAAAGCCAACGAGTTGCAGCTACGTCGACAATGTCCGAAGTACATACGGAATGTAACACGAATACATACTTTTCAGGACTCTACAAAGGGTCTTTTCGCAGTGCGTCTTTTGTTGCAAACCAATTTTAATCGTTGCCGGTCACTTGGAAAATGTGTTATGTTTGGCAGGCACCAGATGCTCAAGAATCGTTGCAATTCCCCTATTCTGAGAATATCAAGGGAAACACGAGTTGGATACACAGGTTATTTATTTAGATGTTAAGAAGAAACCTGTCAAATTCGTCGCATATGTCCTTGAAATGTTTAAGAATGATGAGACTTTTCGATTGTGTGTCGTCGGTCCATTGATATTTTGCTTCGCATCTACCTCACGCTTCCTTGCACCAGTTGTGAAGCAGAACGGCAGTTCAGCCGACTACGCCGTATAAAAACCAACCTGCGGTCTGTAGCAATTATGTATTAATTATATTATTTGCTTTTGGGATGCATTATACCGAGGTGTTTTACTCATAGGCGCCGACTTTGCCAGAAACGATGGGGGGCGAAAATTTATATGACGTCATATTAATGAGTGTGACGTCATAAAACTAACTGCTTTGGTCATAGCCGTTAAGTTGTCCGTATTGTAGGCCGTGTGGCAACTCGAAACCCGATTCGCGCGTGAGCGCGAAACAAATTTTCAGGAACACTTTTCCTACGTAGACGTTAGCATGTTAAAAACTATTTACCTCTCAGTAAGTTTTAATGCGCACAGCGGCAGTTCAACTAACTTAAAGATTACAAAAAAAAAACATTTAACAACGCTTTCGTTCGTCAAACGACGCTTTCGTTCTTAGGTGATTTCCCCATTAGCTCACGTCAGACTACCGAACCTGGTGTCGGCATCCGACATTTGATCGGGGATCGGCCGACCTAACCCCCAATCCTATAAAAAATCCTTAGCTTCCGGTTAGGGTATAAGCGTCCGGTTTGCGGCTAAAGGACCGAGTTATAAAATAATGTAATCGTCCCGACATAAACCATTGCATTTTCGTTAGTCGCGTGGATTAATTGGTGATACAAATGTTACACTCCAAAGGTGTATGTTCGCGTCTGGAAAATCAAATGATCTCCTCAATTATAGGCGTAACTAAAAAGTAGTTTAAAAATCAATTTAGTTAGGGCAGGCATAGATTCAATAGGGCATTACATACCGTAGCGGGATCTAATTAATCATTCTGTAAAACTAAATCATGCAAACAACAATAAATCACATTTTTAAACCTGAAAATTTTAATTGTGTGAAATGCGTAAAATAAGTTTTAACGCAATTTTCGCTTTATGTTTTTAATTGATAACAGACTGTTTAAGCTAAAGAAACATAAGTGTACTCTCTCTTATCATTATCGTGCACTTCGAGCGTTCGCACGTCATCAAAAAGATACACGCGTCTACTCATTTCGGCTAGGTGCAAGTTGGACCAGGGCCAAGCAATCCTTACTTACACGCTAAGCGGAAGATTGCTTAATAAATTAAGTTAAATGATACGGATTAGCTTTCCTAACTGTAAATAATACACTCGATACCAAATATAAAACTTTTGCTTGGAATATTTTTTAACTAGCGTCTGGTTGTTTCTTAATTTGTTGTTTCATTGGGGCATATAATATTAAAACGCAATCGCACTTGTATAATCACAGCGAAGGAAGGTGCGATCAAATATATGCACAAAACGCTATATATCGATTATAATAATAAATATATCTATATATATTTATACGTTTTACCACAAACCCTATTAAAATTCAAAAGTTTGTATGTTTAAGTTAAACTTTAGGTTAAGCTTGATATGTGCAGTTAAGTAGTGTGAATAATCGTTTAATGGCTGTTAAATTGAACTTTATTTCTGTCATAGTTTGCATTTTCGCGTCAGAAAATAATCGTTTTTTGGACGCGTTATAGATCGCGATCGGATCTGCAAGAATTTTAGTGATCGTAAAAAATCCTGATCGCCAAAAACTAGGAATTAACCTGCATGTTAACACAAAAAAAACGTTTTGTTCTCCCATTGCGACGCTTGTATGTCTTGCGCAGTTGAATTGTAGTGCAGATAGGCAATTAATGTCTGATGATCGAAACACGTAAAAATCAGGTGATGCTGCACATCCTGGCAAAATGCCAAGTTAGGCTGGCTTACTCTGCATGCGTCGTTGGCGCCATATATATTATATTTATATATAAATAATTTTTATATTTTTTTGAATCGTTAGACCGTGCGACGCACGGCCGTAATTTACGATACTGCTTACGGTAAACTGACGCAATCCTTTTGAACCTGTGTTTCACACGTTTACTGACTTAGCAAACGAGCTACTCAATTTATTGAAAAAGAACGAAAAACCAACTACACCCAATAAACACAATCCTTACGCAAAAGGTATTTTTTCGTATCGCGTTGGCAGACACAAATGTTGTTTATTAGAGCTTGTCTGTCTAATTTGTCCACTACTTTTTTATGCGTACAAACAATGCAAGCGAGGTTAAGTCGTTTTTGTGTCATTGTGGTACGAAGTTACTCTTTACCACTGCAAAAGAGATGACAACTTAATTAAATTTCATTGTAATCTCCCCGAGCGCGTGCGATTCGCGGGCCAGGCAACGCCGAGTGCCGATCAAAGGATTACGTCTTAGCGCATCTAGTCGGAGTTCCGATCAAAGGCGCCGCGGATGTGCGTAGTAGCATTGTGGCACCGGACGCTGTTATCGCGCTGTTTTCTCTCTACGATGTCAGTACAAATTATAACAAACATGCAGAACAATCGTTAAAAAAACATGGGTGGCGGCCCCCCAAGCCTTAAAATCATGGGGGGCCTTGCCCCCCGGCCCCCCTGGAAGTCGGCGCCCAGTGGTTTTACTGTTTTAACATATTGCCTGTAATCCGGCTTAGGAAACTTCTGTTTCCTGACTAATATTTTTCTCACAAACCACGTGTTGTGCCGCCTTTTTCGTGTACACGTATATCCGCTTGTGCTGAAACGTGGTGGTGTTAACGAATTAGTCTAAAATTGTAACGAAACGACAACCTAAAATACCGTTCTAATGGTATAAGATTCGAATAAAGAAACCAGAGCATAATAACAATGTCTAACGGTACAGCAGTCTTCTATCATATTCAACCAATGAAAGTCTTTTTACTGTGTCAGCTTTCCGTGAGTTCTCGGATTGCGAGAGTCAAATAACTGAATACGGTCAGCCAGAGAATCGTCTGACCAGATCAAGTGTCAATCAACAGGCACAATTAACATTCATGTTTTGGCGACACGCCACAGGTCTACGATGGGACAGAAGAGATTAAACCACCTTTTTGTCTCATGAACGTTTGTTTACAAGGAAGAGCTTGACCTTCTCGACAGAGTTGAGCTAGTAAACGAATTTGTTAATTTAATCGTCAGTCCGGTCGCCAAAATACATTTTATCTGTGTAGTGCTGTTTTGCTGAGATTAAAATCTGGCCTCTGCCTCCGTAACTAAGTTTTATTTCCAAATAGTAGTGATAAAACTGCTAATATACGAAAACTGAAAACACGAGCATTTCTCCATCAGTAATTTAGGCCAACTTTAATTCATCGTAGGAAAGCCATTTTATATTATACTAACACTTTGTTAAAGGATAGAAAGTATTTTGTTATTGCTTCCTAGTGAAGGTCGAGTCACTTTGGGAAGAGAGCGCGTTTATCTTTCTTGATAACTCATGCGAACCTACGTTTAGATTTTAGACGATTGACATGGACAACAAACACTAAAACTGCTTATTAAAAATAGGAAAACTAACTCTGTTTCGCTCCCTGTTTTTCGCATCGACTGGCGCCTATGCTCCTACTATATAATAGGAGTTCTGTAGTCTCTGATGAATTGCACTAATGTGACGACATCAAATACCTTCTTGTGATGTCATAAATGCCTATGTAGCCTGTAAGCTTTCATGACAAATTGTTGCGTGAAAACTTAACGTCGTTTTAATTTTTTGGAAGGTGCTTCGCGGTCCCAAAAAATTGTCTCTCGGACCCCAACCGCTCTGATCTAAAATCTAACAAATGACAAAATATTTATTGTGGATCAATCAGTCAACTAATTAGCTAGTGACCAGTTTTGCACCACCACCTCTCTTGACTGAAAGCATCAACTAACCCACCTAAATAATCGGACAGACGAATACCATACACACAAGTAACAACGTTAACACCATTAATATGCATTTAGACTACTGGTACTTTCTTTATCTTACATTTAAAAAATTGATTTACGGTATTTTCCTCTGCAATCTGTATCGCATACCTATCGGCTTTAAAACTCAAGTGACCAATCTGAGACAAAAAAGTGGTTTTAATCTGTTTTGCAGATAGATCAATAAAAGGAAGAAAAGGTAGGCCCTTTTTAAAACCGGAACCAAATTAATAGTTTAGGTAAAATCATTAAAATACTTTGTGGGACAGCAGCTTCTTACTTCTTTGACAGACATGTCCGGTCGCCAGGTGATTGGCATTAATGGGTTGGTTGTTATTCAAACAGGATTAAATAAACTTTTGTCCATAAATCATAAATTGCCCCGGCCTTCAATTTAATAAAAAAAACCCATGGAGAAACCATTAAGTGAGCTCTTATATTGCAAGCAAAGGTAAATAAACACTTTTTTAGCTATGTAGTCTTGTGCAAGTAAGAACTTAAAACGGTTGGTTAAAAGCAAACCCAAATTTGAAAGCCCTGGATCAGGAAGAAAAAACAAAATGGAACACAATGGCAAAAACTGAAAATAGAAATTAAAGGAAGGTACTCAGTTTTAAGTGTTAGCATGTAACCAGGGCCGGTGCTAGGGACCGCGGGGCCCAATTAGAAATGTGATGGCGCCGCCCCTACTCTTCATAGCAAATTTGATGGGTGTTTATATATCAACCATATTCATTATGACGTAACAGGCAGACACAGAAATATAAATTTGACTTAGTTCAGATGTAACAAATTGATATTATGAGAAAGAATATCATTTCACATTTATTTTACGTTTCAAAAATATTTTAAACCTCGTAATACAGAAAGACCCCCCCTAGCGCGGGGCCCCTTTAAGGTGCGGAGCCCAATTTGATCTAATCGGCCTAAAACCGGCCCTGCATGTAACAATATATTAAAAATGTCAGTTGTTATAATGTACTTAAGGAACTTGGAGTCAGGGTGGGAGGATTGGGTCTGCATCGAGGAACCTTACAAGTCTTCCCAGCCTGACTGACCTACAAACCAAGTTTGTTCTTAGTGGTCTAGTAGACGTCATTTCTCACAGTCAAGTAATAAGTAGTTATTATGATATTACCTAAAAGTTTACTTTACTTACTAAACAGCAAGCTAATACACAAGGACAGCAGTTATGTCTCTGGGAAGGGTGTTAGACTGGCACTGCATTAGTAGTCACAATCAGAATGGTATCATACAAACAGAATCAAACAGTTAACTTGCGTTCTTGCCCACCAAGTACACTTAAAATGTTTTAGATAGTAAATCATTGTTGTGTATTTATTTGCAATGATTTTTTACGTCCGACTAGTTTTTTTGGCATAGCGCTTGAACGGTTGTTGCTTCAATGTGATTCAAATTTGATGGAATGTAGTGTGCATTACTTACTAATTTAACAATTAGAAAAAATATAAAATAATATCCAGGGAAATACTCTAAAACATAAGATTTTGTTCTCAAATCATGATTGTGACATGAATGGCATGACCCCTCGACATCTACCAAAAGAAATAATAAAATAGTAATAAAGCTTTGTCATTTGTTAGACAACATGCAGGAGCAAAATTGTGGGTGATAAAACTAGGGAAACTCCCCGGAGACGTTAAAATCCAAAACGGTTATTTTTCTTAAAAAATAGCTTTTCGGAACATAGCGTTTAACCGGCTGCTCTAATTTTGATCAGATTTGGTGGAATGCTAGATCGTTAGTCACCCTAAGTATTTCTTTCTTTTAAGTTACACAGGGTAACTCCCTGACTCGTGACATCTCCAACAAGGATTCGTCAAATCGGATTAAAACTTTAAGAAAACATGACCCACATATAACTTATTTACCAAGCCATGAAAACTAAATCGAACTGTTTTAGGAATTTAGCTTTATTTCAATACAGCACTTAAAAAAAGCTTTAATTTAAAACATTTGTGATGAAATCTTTGTAAACCTATCTATCACGATTGTTCTTTTTACCTACACGTGGAAAAGAAGTTTGGTTTGATAACTATGAGTTTATGCTTGCAGAAACTACATACACAGTGTATAAAATACAAAATGAGGTTAGGGACCCTGTAGCATGAATAAATATATGGCATACAACATGTGTTTTTACAAATAGTGGTGATTAAACACGTGGTTGACACTCTAGTTTCTCTTGTTGATCTGATATTGTGGGTGACATGCTGTCCGAGTTTGGAAGACCAGGGGGGATATTAGAAAAACAAGTGGTTTTTGTTCTAATCAACCATTCGTCTAAAATGGAAACAAGGCTATGATGCTGCCGGTGGTATATCTATGGAAACCTACCAGCAGTTCTTGAACGCCCTTCTATTAAGATATGGCAAACAGCCATTTTATCACATAAGAAATGCAATGCGCATAATTTTTTTCTCTGTGAGATGTTAAGAAATACCTCAAGTTCCTGCAGTGGACCTTACCGTTTTAACGGTTATTAATATAAATCATCGCGAAGTTGTTAAAAAGAACCGAATCGCGCTAAGAGTTTTGTTTGACACCATTGCCACTTTAGGACACGCGGATGCTAATTCCAATTACCACAATTTGCTTTCAACTGGTTGCTAAATATCATCCGGAGACTAGTGTGTGGTTGACCCGTTCCAGTAAATTTAAGTTGATCAGTCAGTCCGACTGCATCCAATGGTATGTATGCTGGAGGAGCTCATGGCGACCGAAGTAGTAAATACATTGCCGCTGAAATAAAAAACGTGAAGTTTAGATGTAATGCCTGATATTGTCGACCTCGACTTGAATATCCGCAAGGATTTTATGGGAATGGAAAGGACCCCGAAATGCGATTAAGAAACTTAGTTCAATTTGATTATGGGTTATATATACGTAAATTAACATTGGACATAGAAGAATTGCCTAGAGGACATGATTGATGGTGCTGCGACGACAGGCCCGGTGCTAGGAACCGCGGGGCCCCTACTCTTCATTACAAAATTTATGGGTGTTTATCTATCATAAAATACATACCAGTACATACAAACTACAAAAATAGACATTTAATACTTGCTATAAAACAAATTAAAGGTAATGTGGATGCTTATTTACGATATATTGTTTTACTTCCATATAATACATATATATTGTTTATATAATACATATATATATTGTTTAGCAACCATATTCATTATGACGTAACAAGCAGACACAGAAATATAAATTTGACTTAGTTACGATGCATAACAAATT
This sequence comes from Ciona savignyi, assembly GCA_000149265.1. Lineage (NCBI taxonomy): Eukaryota > Metazoa > Chordata > Ascidiacea > Phlebobranchia > Cionidae > Ciona > Ciona savignyi. Next base: position 109,569 of record CH002721.1, read on the forward strand.
GATATTATGAGAAAGAATATTATTTCACTTTTTATTTTACGTTTCAGTAGTATTTTAAACCTCGTAATACAGAAAAATCTCCGCTAGCGCTGGGCCCCTTCAAGGTGCGCGGGGCCCAATTTGATCTAATCGGTCAAATCGGCCCTGTGCGACGAAAGCAGTAGCGAGGAACAGGCGCCCATTCGGCAAGTAATTCCCTCCGCACGCACGGTTTGTGTATTGCCAAGCACACGAGCTCAATCTTATTGTTCAGGATTGCCTGAAATACAGTAAACGCTTCAAATGTACTCACTGGAAATGATGTCAGCAATTGGCAAATTTGTGTCTAGTTTGCCGAAACGAAAGTTTTGAAAAAGTCGGGAAGGTTTGTTGAAGTCAATGACGAAGATTCAACGTCCAATGACACTCCGCGGTCGTCTGCTCCACGCGTTCGAAGCCAGCGCTGCGACCATGAGCTTCTTTTAAATTGGCTCCAGAAGACGGTGGAGGATCAGTCAAAAATGACTTCTTAACTATACGCTATGCAAGGAAATGCTGAAAATTCCGACAATGAAAATGTGGCACAAAGGTCACTTTGTAGATATATTTACCAATCAATACGGTACGTTAACTTAGAGCGCATACTCTGCGAAGCGGCTAGCAACGTCCACATTTCCTCGACTCGTCAATTTTATACACACGACATAAAAAAGGACGAGTTAACGCAGAAATTTGAACATGGTTTTCAGGAATCATTGTGAAACCACGGTCGCACAAGTGCAGTATTTACTAAACAAAAGTCGTACCAAGTAATATTTAATTCGAATTTGCTTCTCTATCTAATCCTTTCATGCAGCTTTAGTTCACTCCGGCGAAATAAATCATACATACTTACTACGCTCAACAATGACACAGGAAGAAAAAGCCTGTAAACCATTGCATAATGAACACCCCACAAGGATATGTTGAGAAACTTGATCCAACAAAGTGATGTCCAAAGAAACAACTTTCTTTAAAATGTGTATAATTGTTTTCGAGTTGTTCGTTTTACGTGCGTACGTACCATTTTGTTGTTTGATTATGCGTCACGTCTTATTAATGTCATAAATTTGACCTATATGCAATTATTGTATTTTAAATGAACAGGTTGTTTCGATTTTCGTGGACAAGTTAACGGGATCAATTTAGTTTATTTAAAAATAACGGGGCATATATCGGGCGGGTATTAGACAAAAAAGAATAAATATATCTTCTATATTCTTTGCGTTGCCAATTTAATAATTGCCTCCATACACTAACTCTCTTTTTGGTACAAAACACGTGAAATTTGAATACAAAATGTTGGCACGTCTACCTCACAGCCTTGCAAATCCGAAAGAGAAGAAGGTTCGATCAAAGCATATTGCCTGGGTTAAGCAAAACAATGGGCTATTGTTTTCGCATAATAAATTGTGATGAAAGTTTGTATATATATATATATATATATATAATATATATATGGCGCAATACGAATGAGATATATTTATAGGACTTCGTAGCTCGTACGTTTTAAATTCTCTTACACTCGTCACTAGGAAATATTAGCCAATCAAAACCTAAAAAATAATAGATGTATTCACGTATGACATGCACGGCAAAGCGGTATTTTCTCGTCTTGTTTCATTACTTTTTTGAAGTGACATGTTAAAATACTGCTATATATATCTCCAAGAATAACTTATGTTTAATATCAATAAATTTTAAAATGGCCGTGCATAAATAATGATTCGGATGATTTCATTAAATAGATCGGTTGATCCCCGATCAAAGGTCAGGCATGTACGGTGGTTGACGTAAGCTAATGGAAAATCAGAACACAAGTGTTGTTTAAGTGTTTTTTTCCTAATTACTAAGTTAGTTTAACTGTCGCTGTGCGCTATAAAACTTACTGAGATGTAGTTTTTAATATGCTACCGTGTCTACGTAGGAAAGTGTTCCTGAAATTTTTTTTCGCGCTCACTCGCGAACGGGCTTGCAATTCCTGCACGGCCTACAATATGGAGAACTTTACGCCTAAAGGCGGATGCACACATGACAACTTTTGCGGCTGCGGGCGGGGAATCCCCGAGCAGTAAGCGGCGCGGCTGCGGTCATTTTGTGCGGCTGTGCGACTCACCCATGCACACCACCATTCACACCGCCCGGTTTCCAAGGACGCTATTGCAATGCAAAGATTGGTACTAAAATGGCCTTTTCTTTGCAAATCAAGGGTTTAGAGTTTATGATTAGGCATATACCTTCCCAGAACTAATTTTCTAGTCAAAAGATAAGTTCATTTCACTCAATGTATTAGGTTAGGATTACTATTTTTTGCAAAATACTTAAAAAGAGAAGAGATTAATGAGAATTGACTAAACTTTTGACTGCAAACGACACCAGCAAATGTTTCCCAAAGTGGAGTGGTTTTAATGCCCAACTGGGCTAACCTGTTCATATCTGATTACCCGAAGAGACAAATTTTTTTCTCTTCGTCATTGTCAATACAAAAAAAATAACAATTAAATCACTACTGGCAAGTGAGGAATTTATTCAATAGTAGACAAAGGGATAGAAATTTGAAAGAACACATGGAACAAAATTATTATATAAACATTAGGAAAAGTATGGTTACATGCATGTCCTCTTTATTCAATATTTCTCTGCTGTCTAAGTCCTCCACTTTATTCAATACCACACACACACCTGGTGGACCTGGACAGGAGACACCAACTGAATAAAGAGGGCATACATGTAACAAAATGGAAACAGTAAGAAAAGAACAATATATACAATTAAAATAAATATCACTATTATGTGGATGACTCAGTCATGTGAATTTCTACCGAGAAATAAAATTCTACCACATCAGCTAGTTTAGTATGAAGTTGTAGTCCCAAATTGACTGTAGTGTTCAAGCCAGTGTAAATTTGATTCTGTGTGCATTACAGCCAGTGTGCTTTTTTGCAATCTCTGTATGTGAAAGAAATTTTTTTACTTACTTTGCACAAAAACATTGACCACAACCAACAACACTGTTAACTTAACTACATATGGAAATAAAACTTTCTCAATTTTTTTTTTTATAATAATCAATTAAAAATTTGAAATATTCTAAAAAGAGTGGAAATACCAAACCGACCACTATCCTATAACACAAACCGCTAACCATTACTTCATGCCCCTCTACCAATGTTCATGAAGATATATAACTTGTATGAATGATTCAATCATATGTAGTTTCTTCTTTTCTGTCTTTTCCAGCTTGGTACTAATACAAAGCCGGTATGGGTTACTAGCATTAATTTTCCAGATTGTCCAACACATCTGACAAATCTTCTGTAATTTCACAAAAAGACAAACTCAGATCTTAAATCTCTCTCTGTCAACATCTCGTGTACCCATACCTGTCTACAAAAAAACCAATAGAAATTAACTATCAAAATACTGTGTTGTATTGGTATACACATCCATACAAATATATATATAATATATAGTGTGAGTGACCGACCAGTTCGAGAAGCCATTTCAACAAGGTCTCGGGAGTGCATGACTTAATAATTTGTAGTTTTTGCAGTGTAGGCCTAATCCACAACATTGCAAAAAAACTAAACAGGGTACCAATATCATTGTGCACTCACTGATCAATTAATATATTTGAAAGTTTAACAAGAAAGTTTTTAAGTAACGGTAATAACGAGAGTGAATGGCATATATATATATATATATATATATATATACCAAAACAAATATGGTGTTAACTGAAAATCCAACAATTTACAAAAAACTGGCAAGATACTACAGCAAAACAGGAAGGCACAAAAAAACATAAGTTATCTAGTTTGGTGCCTCCAGTATGACTAGTCAACTCCAGGGTATTATCGGTGCCTCCTAAATTTTGAAGTTAAATAATATTCTATTATACCGGCACTGCTTTTTGTTTAATCTTACTTCACTTGAAAGTGAAACAATACAATAATTAAAATTAAATAGACTAATATCTTACCTTCCAGGATCACACTCAGTTTCATAATTCATGCTTTAATTACTTTATTGGTTTCCTCAACGTTTTTTAACTTTAATACCTCGTCCATATTTAGGCTACAAATCCTACAATTTTAAATAAAGTTGGTTAAATATGAGTCTTGGACCTAATCCACAAAGCAAAACAACAATACATCTATCCCAGCCTAAATTCTTAACCAAACTATGCTGCAATATTAAAAAAAATGCATTTTTTAGCTTTTAACCAGATTTGTAGCTGTGCGGCAAAGTAGAAATTTTTCTACTCGGCCGCAGGACCGAGAAAATTGACCGCTTATTGGCGCACAAGCCGCTCAAAAACCCCGTTGCGGCGATGTGTGCACGGACACGCGGCAGAGCCGCGCCGTAAGCACTCTGCGGCAGCCGCAGACGGGTATGTGTGCATCCGCCTTAAGGTTGCAAAACCTTGCGGTGCAATCATTCTGACATTACATATGCATAAAGGACATCGTGATTATTAAGAACTGTGCCCGGTCCCATTTATCATTATTTAAAATAATATAAGATTTTTTTTGACTTTATAATTAATATCCATAAACAAACCGGCGAAACTCGCATTTTTTAACCCTGGTTATATGACAATTTTACATATTAATGTTAAAAGTCAAAGCTGTTTAAAGTGGGTGTGGTAATAAACGTTTGGGTTTCATTTTCGCGTCCTATGTTAAAGATAGTATATATTTTAAAACTGATTGATTTTTATTGGGACTTCCGTCCACCACTCCCTGTCGGTCTGGTGCATATTTAAGGCATGCAGCGATGAACCCCGTGTGCAGTCAGGGTTTCACATAATTCGCATTAAAAAGTTAATTGGCTAGTAGATAAAATTTTAACCAAACCAACTAAACTTATTTACATATAAAATGACATATATTGACAAGGAATAATAAGTTTGCTTAAAAATGTTTATCTCGCCTTGTTTCCTTTTATGTTGAAAGTTGACATTAGATTATTTGACATCAGTTTGCACATGCAAAGTTTTTTTTAACAAAAGTTAACAAAATAATATATATACAGTATATAAAAAGACAAAAAGTTTTATTACCGACTGCAGGATGGATACATACATCATTGCCTTATGGGCACACATTATGGTACACAATACGGTTTACGATGGAAAACAACACGCACGGTGCAGTGTTTAATAATGGGGGGGGGAAGAGCTTGGATAATTTATTTACAATGGCGCTATTTACCGTACCGGCCTTTCGAGGAAAAATGTAACACTGCAAAAATAATACAAAATATTATTACCTATTATTAATATTAAATATATTCAAACGAGCTAGTTGTGCCACAAAGTTCAGCTGACTTAAGTAAGTAAAGCAGCTATGTGATTTTCCTGCTTGTTAATGAATGATACAAAGCATGTTCTTGTAATAAAATTAATAACACTGCTGTTGTTTTTTAAGTAAACGTCTTTTTCACTGCGTACATGTACTTTAGATGGTCTGACCATCCTTCAGAGCATACTTATTCTAAAACTGTGATATCTGGAAACAACAATAAGCAAAGATGCTGTACTGAACCATACAAACTTATCTGGTATTATTTATATATAGAGAGATTCATGCATATGCATGCATGTCGTAACTACTATTTGTAACTTACATTTATTTGTCTTAAAGCCAAGCTTACTATAGTGGCTGCATTAGGTATCACGTACAATTGTTGTCTCTGGTGGCACAAACTTGCTGTCGTCATATTGTATTGTACCTCATATAGCGGTGCAAACACAAGCGTGTGTTTTGACATGATGTTGTGCTTAATCAATCGTATGTGTATGTATAGTGCCTGATTTTATTACTTATTTGTCCTTTAATACACAAACAAATTAAATAAATTATTACTGTTTTATTTGTTTATGGACAAACAAACGTTTAATGAACTTATTGCTAAGTTCAGGGCTACTTTTACATATTCATTTTAATATAATTAATATATAAAATATCGAAGGATCAACTTAAAGCGACAAGGTGGTAGGTAGGCTTCTAGGAAGAGATTCTGCTGCTACAAGCCAAACTTTTCTTTCATCAGTTTGCTCATCAAATCTTTTTCCCTATTGGCTCGGTAGCTATCAACAGAACAGCTAGCAGAATAGCGACGACCCGAATGAGTTGTAAGGCACAAATATGTATTTTGTTGTCCAAATGTTCTGAATTCCAAAGCCGTTTTATTAAGCAATTTGTCTCCAGCGCTTTTGTAAGAGTAGACGATGCATGTAAAATTTCTTGATTGTTTTGACAAACCATCCAGATGAAGCTGTCGTAGAATCAGTCAACCTGCTTGAAAGTGTTTGTCCAGCAGGACAGGCAGAAAGAACTGTTAATTAGTGTTTTAAGCTCAATCAAAGATATGTTGTGTGGGCCATTCTTTAAAAGATATTTTTTTTCCAATTTTACCTTACCCAAGGCACAATTTGATTGCTTTTTTGGTTTAGCAAGTTGGGATAAGCGGTGTTCACTTATATGGTCTCATTTCATGAGCGACTTGCTCATGCCGCTTTGCCAAAAAGATTCAGCTCTGGGTATTTCCTAGGAAGTGGATCGATCGTTAAGGGCTGTATGTATAGTTAGTAGTAACTATTGCTTATGTCTTTCTACGTTGGAAAAAAATCTTCGGTTGGTTATTTGTGGAGGCTCCTGCTCTTTAAAAAGCTGCTGCATGACATAGGCTTTCAGGGCTGGCTCACTTGATGTTCCGGATAGAACAGCTTCCATTACCGTTTGAGCAATTTATTTGGTAAGTCGTTTTAAAAAGTTAAAAAACACTTAAGTTATATGCATTTATTATTGGACTGTTAATCCACGGGGTAGCTAGCGTTCATATCCCGGCTAGTTCGTCGTTTTATTAACTCTCCCTGGATAAATATCGCCCCTGTTACATACAACCAACAAACGCAGTTAAAAAAATTATAAAATTCAGTTCCGCTCCAGCTTTGCAAAACGCATTGTTGTAAATTCTAGAGTTGTATTTTTTTTATCCAATAAGACTTTGTTTGCTTAACGATCTGATTGATAAGAACATTTTCATTAATTTTTTAACAGCCTTTGGACCATAATTTTTTTATTAATATAAAGTTTATCTGCGCAGAGCCCCCTAATTTTAGAAAATCTTGTCTGGCCACTTGGGGTTAGAGAGGTACGAGCATTTTTAGTCACTGATGCGGCACAGAGAAAACTCCGGACAAAAGCCAGCCAGACGTGTGTTTATTACAGCCTCCATCGACAATCTAAGCCTAAAACGATTGGTAACTAAGGGACATGAAGTTCCAAGTCTCACCTGTCCCAGAAGATGTCCACTGTGATCGGTAAGCACTTAATGTACATCAAACTGAGGCTACAGCTGATCGACGTTTGTGACGTCACTGAGCCGCTTTTGGAAACCCCATGATATATTGTGGGTATTTTTTTTTCCTAGAAGAGGATTGTTCATGCGGAACGACAAGTAGCTTTTTTCTTGGAGGCCGAATTTTTATAGCGCCCTCTGCAGTCCACCGAGCACGTGTTGGTAAGTTAAGCGATTTTTTTTAATTACCATGATCTTTAGTTAACAGTATTACTTTTACTTAACCATGATCTTTAGTTAACAATATTACTTTTACAGATGGAAATATTATTGTGCGCGACAGCGGCTCCATAATAATTGGAGCTGCTGCCGTCCCTAAGGGGGCAAATGTAGAGTAAGTTTAACATTAGTTGTGTTAAAAGGCTATTATTTATTTTGCCATTTTTTCTCTTTACAGTAAAAGTAAGCAAGAAAACCATAAGAAAAAAAATCCTTTCGAAAAGGGGTTTTAATAAAAAGAAAAGGTAATTTTATTTATTTTGCCATTTTTGCTCTTTACAGTAAACAAGTAAAAAAAGGTCTTATCCAGAAGGGCCTTTGCCAAAAGGGATTTCTTTTGAATAAATAATACCTTTTGAAGGCATTTAATAAGACTTTTACACATTGCCTTAGGCTAATGTCAAGCAATTTTTCCCAGCCCAAAATTTTTCTTTTGTTGCAATGATTATGAATATATAATTCAAGATTTCTTTATTTCAGACAGGGGGCCATCCCAAAAAATGCAATGTAAGTGCAATATTTCCCAATTGTATCCTTATTTGGGTTTTGTGTTTTACAAATTTATTAACATTACAGATGGCTCAATAAAAAACAATTCGTAACGTGGAAGAAAAGGAAGGGCAGTATAGGTGGAGAGGCGGTAGTGGTGGAGGAGAGAGTGGTGGAAGTGGTGGAGGAGGCGAGAGTGGTGGAGGAGAGAGTGGTGGAGGTGGAAGAGGTGGAGGCGGAAGTGTTGGAGGAGAAATAAAATAAAATGAAATAAAAGTGTTTTTATTCTTTGGAAATCGCTGAAAAAAGGAATTAAGTTATATTCGCGACGGGTAAAATAAATTGGGCAGCACTACATTTGTAAACGGTGTAACACATGGAAAATGTTAACAAACACTGCACTAGATATCAGACCAGCAAGTTTGTACATCACTATTCTTCGGAACTTTTTTACCTGAAAATTATAATAATAGACATGAATGGTTTCACTTAAGTGTTAGAGAGATTCCAACATGCCCAGGAGGCTCTCCCAATATGTCGTTAGAGTTTTTATTACAGAACTCTTCGCCTGTAGCCATATATATAATAACTGTTTTTTTCCAAATTCTACTTAAGCCCATTCTGCCAGGTGCTACCACATAGTGGTTGCTTTAGGTGCAATTTTTGTCTCTGGCACAAAACAAGTCGCGCAAGGATAGCATGACAAACACATCACTGTTGGACTTTTTAAAGGGGAACTGAAGTCAATTTTAAGAATATCTTAATAAATGGAAAAAAGTACGCTGATTTCAAAAATCAAATCAGTTTCTTCCAATATTTTTTGGTTAAAGAGTTATAA